>JANAVB010024326.1:0-22567 GCA_029216955.1 Iris pallida
GCGTCAATCAATTCAAAAAAATTTACTGCCTTTTCCTTTCCTTTCCTCCCCTCTTGTCTCCTTTCCTTTCCTTTCATTTCCTCTCCCTCTCCCTCTCCCTCTCCCCTCTCCTCTCCTCCTCTCCTCCCTTCCCGCTCCTTCCAACTCCACCACTGCCACCCCCACCGCCTCCACCATAGCACCACCACCGCCGCCGCCGTCAGCAGCACCACCACCACCACCGCCACCGCCAGCCGTCACAGCAAAGCCACACCATCACCACCACCACCACCACCACCACCACCGGTAAGTTTTTTTTTGGTTTTTTTTTAAATTTTAAAATAGGGCCGTCTACGCCCGCCTAGAACCGCCTAGGCCCGCATAGGATTGTCTAGCGCCTAGGCCGGCCGCCTAGGGCCTTTCCGGTGCGGCCGGCGGCCGCCTAGGCCAATTTTTAAAACACTGCTATCTACTAATAGAAAAACATGCAGCAAGATAATGAAATGGTGGCAAGCAATGAGACTCTTTTGGAGGCAGAATTTTACTGGTCAAGGGAGTTACATCGGCTATGAATGCTTATTGGATGCAGGCTTTACAGACATCCAGAGCTATGCTACATAAATTACAAACTATGTGTGCACAATTCATATGGAAAGGCATCATCCAGACAATTAGTTGGGCAACATCTATGCAGACACAAAGGAGTGGAACTTGAAGACTAACAAAGCCCGGAACAGCACATATGATCAAATTACTGTGGCAAATGATCACTTAAAAAACAATGTGGGTAGAATGGATGAACATCAGATACATAAGAGAGAGATCTTATGGGACATTGCAGAAGATAGTTATGCATAAACCCTTTCAAAGCAATACTAAGAGTGAGGGATATACTATTGCAGCAAATTAGAAGAGGGATAGTAAATGGAATTAAAAAAGCATATGGTTTGATTCATTGATACCAAGAGGACTCGTAGAAAGACTGGGTTGGGCAGTTTCTATTATTGAGAGGAAATGAACTAGTTATATCATTGTCAATGGAGAGCAGCACTGCTACAGGTAACTTATACTTAGGCCTCGTTTGGTTCACGGAAAGGAAATCAATTCCCATGTATTTTCCATGGGGATGGGAAAGTAGAATTCCTATCAAATTTCCTTTCCTATGTTTGGTTGGTGTAGGAAAGGAAAAAAAATATATCATTGTTCCAACAATATCCAATGTCAACATAATTATAATGAAGAGTTAATTGGTAAAATAGGTAAAACAAGGCTACTTTTGTCATAATGTTTGGTAATTAATGTTGGGAAAGGAGGAGGGAAAATGAATCCCATGGGTCATGAGAGGAACTATTTTCCCTCCTATTTTCCCCCATGTCAGGAAAGTGTTTTCCAAATTTGTGGCTACAAACAAAGGAAAGGAACAAGTTTCCTTTCCGGATTCCTTGAATCCGTGAACCAAACGGGGCCTTAGGGTAACCATATCAGAAACATTGCAACCTCTATATGGACAGCTTCACATAAGTGAGAGTTAGGCTTCGGTGCATCATACAATATTAGTAGAATAGCACACAACAGTTGAATGGCAGAAGATCTGGTTTAAAGAGACCTGCAAGAAGATGAGTTATGCCTATGCCATTCAGGACGGGTTACTAACAAAAAAGATTACAACAACATGGAATGAACATTGACCCAATGCTCTTTGGATGAGGAGACAACAGCAGCTATTCATTTACTCTTATGCAGCCTACATGTGGAATATATGCAGACTGAAGCTTAAGATGCCAAACAAAAGATGTGTGCTACAAAGGGAAATAAACAAGGTTCACAGTATTGGCCGATACTGTTACGTATCAGTCGCATCAGTTTTGTCATTTCCGATCCAATACTGATACCGGTCGATACAGAAATCGTGGCTCTCTTTATGGTCAATTTAGCAAAGAAAACTAAAAAGAGTCATCAAGTTTATATACATGCACAGACTTTTGTATGTCATCAAGTTTGTATAACATTTTAATAAAACAAGACATTTATACTTAAAAGAAGTGAGCTGTTATACTGGCTGGACATGTAGCATGATTTTACAAAGTTATTGCATGTGAATAACCTATGTTCGCATGTGAACCCTAAGTTGATTCCATCTAAGAACCATTAGATCACATGACCCACACATTGGATCGTAAGATCCATTATAATTTGTAGATATAAGATCATATTGCATCCTGATCCAGTGTGCAAACCAGTTTAAAGAGTCACTGTAACCAAATGATCAGGACATCTTAAGATCATGTTATCGTTACCTCGCAATTAATGCACAGATTGTTAAATACGGGAAAACATACAAAAGTGGTGGGAGCATTGGTTCACTTCAAAACAAGCAGAGTATGTCAATGATCCTAGAATATTTGTAGTCATACCTTAACCCTGCGGATGTTAAATGCATTCATCCGATATAGGATGCCAGCAAGTACACCACACATGCCAGGTACAAAAGATCGTTTCCAGGACGAAAAAAGAAGCTGAAGTAAAAAAACATAAATGAGTTAGCCTGGAATTATGTTATAAGAAACAGTTAAACTGAAGAAACAGTGTTTCTGGAACAAGTTCAACCTGCAGACCAGCCAATATATATATGACTTGTCAGTGAAGTTAATGCCAAGCATCTGGAACCGTGAAGAGACTGGAATATCAAGATAAAAAGGTACAAAAGAGGCAAATATAAGACCATACGGTCCAGATGCCAGAACAATTGTTGGATCTGTAAAGAAAATCTAGAGAAGGTCATCAAAATAGCTCGCTGAAAAAAGAAGAATAACTATATGTAGCCAAGCAAGAAGTAAAGAGGTTCAACTTCCAGAAAAATATCAAGCAAATTACATTGAAAATTGCATCCACATAAAATGAGAATAGACCTTTGGTACATTTTCTGTAGTCATAAAATAGGTACTAAGCCATGTACCAATTGCCGATAGGGCTGCAAATGAGCCAAGCCGTTCGCAAGCTGCTCGAAGCTCGGCTCGATAAAAGCTCGGTTCGTTTACTAAACAAGCTGAGCTCAAGCTTCATTTTCGAGCTCATTTAATGAACGAGCCAAGCTCAAGCTTAGAAGTACTCGGCTCGTTTGAGCTTGCTGGCTCGTTTAGAAGCTCGTTTGTTCTTTGTTGAATTTTATATATATATATATATATATATAATATATATATATATATATTTAATAATGGTGAATTTATTTCTCGCACATAGCGGAAAAGGCATTACAATACATAAATATCACAACTTCTCATGCCCCAAATTAGAATATATGTGGCCATTTCTGATACATCGAATTCTATGTTATGTAAATACCAATATGGGGGTAGTCAAGTCCTCGAAAATACGTCTGTTCCGTTCCTTCCAGATGTGCCAAACGGAAGCGGCGAGACGAACTCTGGCTCTTCTGGCCCACCCCGGATCCCGGCCTCTGTAATCTCGATCCAGCTAAGAATGCTCTGGATGTCTCTATCCACCCCAACGCCTCCTCTCAGCTGCACGCACTGCTCAGTCCAAATGTGCCAGGTCGTCGGGCATACAAAGAAGAGATGCCCCATTGATTCGTCCTCCCCATGACATAGCACACACTTGGCATCTAGGATCTGCATCCCAAACCTGAGGAGTCTGTCTCTCGTCATCAGTCTGCCCCGTAAAGTCGGTAGCACATAGTTGCATTTTCGGGCAATCTCCTTACCTCAAATGAAGTCCACCTCCTCAGCCTGGTCGTGGTGGGTCCGAACCAAGTCATAGCAGCTACGAAAGCAAAATAGACCTGACCCTCCTCCCGAACCTGGGCCGACCCAGCTCCAGGAATCCTCATACTGGCTAACGTCAATAGTAATAAGGCGAATCTCCTCGGCAAGCTGAGCAGTATAAGGATATCCTTCTGGCCTCCAAACTCCATCTCTGATGATCCGACTGCATGTGAGCTCCCTGCCCGCCTCTCTGTCCAGCTGACCTCCCAATATCTCGAGCAAGGATCTGGAACCCAACCAAGGATCAAGCCAGAGGTCGGTGGTCGTCCCATCTTTCATGTTCCTGCAGATAGCGGTCTTAAGCACCGGCTCAGAATGGCCTTAAACGTGACCGAAAAATTATTGTCTATCATGCAGGCCCAGAAGTTAGTCCTCCTTAAGTATCTGTTAGCCATCCATTCCGTCCAAAGCGACCCCCCCTTGATGAATCTCCAGGTCATCTTCACACAAGCGCCTTCCTGACCGCATGAAGAGGCCTCAACCCCACTCCTCCTTCCTCCCGAGGACGCCAAAGCTGGTCCCAGGAGATCGCATGCATCCCTCCCCTCCAGATGAGTCAGCACAATGGCCTCCACTTTTCGAATAGTAGCCGTCGGGATCTGGATAGACTGGAGCTAGAACATCGTGATGCCAGCAATAACCGAACGCACCAACTCAATCCGTCCTCCAATGATAGACCCGCAGCCTGCCAGCCTTCCACTCTTCTCTGAGCAAAATTCACCAAGCTGTGACAATCCTGCTCTCTGGCATAGTTGACCGTCAGCGGGACCCCCAAGTATTTCACTGGGAGCTCGCCTTTGTCCACTCCCAAGGCGAAGGCTCTCTCCTCCTGCAGTGTACACCGGAAACTGAAGTAGACTCTGCTTTTCTTCCTGTTTAACTGGAGCCCAGATAGCCGTCCGAACTCCTCCATAATGTCAGAGAGCGCTCTCATGTCCCGTATGGAAGGCTGGAGGAGCACCAATAAGTCGTCAGCATAGATCAAATGGGAGACAACCGGTCTCACCAACCGGAAAAGGAGGACGATCCTCTTGCTATGCATCGCCGTGTCCATCATGCATGTAAAGTACTCCATCACCAAGGTAAACAAATACGGTGAGAGGGGGTCACCCTGCCTCAACCCCCTGTTGCTCCTGAAGTAGCCATGTGGCGTGTCCTGGATGAGGACTGAGAAAGTAGGGGAGCAAATGCACTCCCTCACCCTCGCAACCCCCCTCTCGTCGAACCCCATGGCGAGCATCAAGTAACACAGGAAGTCCCGGTTGACCGTATCATAGGCTTTCCGGAGGTCAAGCTTCACACAAGCCTTCATCCCCCCAGGTTTGCTGAACTCCCTCACCATCTCATGAGCTAGTAGGCTGTGCTCTGCTATCGATCGGCCCTTGATGAACGTTGCTTGATTCTGGGACACCAATCCCTGCATAATCTCCTCCATACGCCTGCACATAAGATGAGTGATAATCTTATAAAGAAAGTTACAACAAGCAATAGGTCGAAAATCTGCGAGCGAGGTCGCTCCCTCCTTCTTAGGAACCAGCGTCAAGAAAGTGTGGTTCATCTCCTTCAGAAGTCTGCCCTCCGCGAAGAACTCCTGAACCGCCGCCAGAACAGGGGACTTAAGCACACCACAGTGTCGCTTAAAGAATCCTGAAGAGAAGCCATCAGGCCCAGGTGCTTTGTTTGGATTAGCCTTCATCACAATGTCTTCCACCTCCTCCAACCTTACAGGTGCCAAAAGCAGGCTATTCCCATGGTGGGACACCAGCCTCTTCGTGACAAAGGCTGGGAACGTGCTAGTGTAATCCGTCTGCTGATATAAGTCAGTATAAAATCTGACGGCCTCCTCCTGAATCTCCACCGGATCCCCTACAAGACGTCCCTCGTCATTCAGAAGTCTGGGGATGCTGTTCCGGTGCTGACGGCCTGACAATGCTTCAGAAGTCTTCGGGTCCCCTTACAAGGGGAAGGCTTCGGAGGCCGCCAGGAGACTTCTGAAGCACTGTCAGAGAATAGGGGACCCGAAGACTTCTGAAGCACTGTCAGAGAATAGGGGACACTACCAGTGCGTGCAAATACAAGGGGAAGGAGGCCGCCAGGCCACAGGAACAGCATCCGAAGACTTCTGAAGCACTGTCAGAGAATAGCATCCCCAGAAGTCTTCTGGAGGCCGCCAGACTGCTGAACGCCATTCCCATCTGGATCCGATTTCCAGATTTTCCAGTGAAGTATTGGAGCATCCTGCTTCTCATGAGACTTGCCAGCCTCGTGGGAAAGCCGATCAAGGCAGACGAGGCCACTGCTTTCCGCACCAGACTGATGTATGCCAGGGTCTTCGTGGAGATCAAGGCAGACTCGGAACTACCGAGTATGCTTGAGTATCAGGTACCGTCTGGGGAGGTTCTGACACAGTCGGTGGAGTATGACTGGTTCCCCCCCCCCCCCCCCCCTCCCATGTGTTCATACTGCGAGTGCTTTGGGCACACTACCAGTGCGTGCAAATACAAGGGGAAGGAGGCCGCCAGGCCACAGGAACAGCATCCGAAGACTTCTGAAGCACTGTCAGAGAATAGCATCCCCAGAAGTCTTCCGAAGACTTCTGGAGGCCGCCAGGCCACAGGAACAGCATCTGAAGTGCTTCAGAAGTCTTCGGGTCCCCTACCGTCTGGGGATGCTGTTCCGGGTCCCCTACAAGACGTTCCACAAATATATAATTTAAAAAATTCAAGCTCAATCCACTTTCTCAAGCACTGTCAGAGAATAAAATGATTTTCCCCAAAACTAAGGCTGCTTCTTATTTTCAGCAGTGGTCCTTATTACATCCTCTATTATTGTTGGATGAAATGTTAGCTAGAATGCTCGCATATCTTGATACATCTTTAAGAAATTCAAGGCTTGTCATAGAATCGTATGAAAATTGAAGTGGAAAGAACATTTGTCCACAGAGAAGAAAATAAAGACACTTAGAAGGTGGATAAGTGTAGAGAAAAGATGTCTTAGACTTCTCATCAAGAAAAGGAAATGGCATTATAAATCCAAGATCATAGCAAGGTTCACCATATCAGCCAATAGCTATACGTATCAGTCGCATCGCATCGGTTCTGGCATGACAGGTCCGATGCTAGCCCCTACCAACACCGGTCGATACTGAAATTGGGGCTCTTTCCTGGTCAAGTCATCAAAAGAATAAATTTAAAGAAATAGAGAGAAGTATGGCAAAAGATAATATCGACACGATGGTTCAATCATTTTGCACATCAACATGCTACAGTGTGTCGGTAGAATCTTTTGTCGACACAATGTAAAGATTACTATTGTTGAACTTGTATAGAATAAATTTACAAGTTCACGCATCTTAATATTATTCCTTTTGAACTTGCTATTGTGGTGGTATTTCATCTAAATCAAGTATTCAGGGTGAACAATTGAGCAATTTTGAATATCATCCATTCAAAATGAGCAGGAAACAACAAATAATGCATAAGATCATTCCTCGATGTATCAAATATATTTTATAGTTTTTTAAAATATTTTTATTATTTTTTGTCTTACTAAACCAAGAATTCCGAAATAAGGTTTATCGGTCATATCATATCATTTTTGGCTTGTCCTGGTCCGATACTAATTGCTACCAGTAGTGACATTAGGACTTTTTTCCAGGTCAATTTAGCAAAAGTTACAAGAAAATAAAGATAAATGAAGATACAGGGAAAGCGTTGTTTGAAACAAGGATTCGGCGCATCGAAGATCTACATTCTATCACATATCGATAAGATTCCTTATCGACGCAATGTAACCATCCATTTGACGAAGTTGTATATTTATAGATTCACGACATCTATTGATCTTAATATTATTACACTCAAAGCTAACAAATAATACATAGAACTATGCCTAAATATACAAAATATTCTCTTCTTTCTTAATAATAATTATTATTGATTTGGCTTCTGAAATGAAGAACTCCGAAACTCAAATGAAGAACTCCGAAACTCTAATATGAAACCACTGATACCGATACTCATAAAGGTTTGAAACTGACAATGATAGTGAGAAACTAGCTCCGAAACTCATATCAAAACCGTTGACACATCTGCTAGTAAGAAAGGTACGAAACCGATTTCGATGCAGATATTGGGAACACCTTGGATCACAGGAAATAATGAAAACTTATGTAAAATGGCTTATAATTACATAGAAATCAATGGTCTTCTCCCGAAGAACTCAAGGGACTTTGATTAAAAAAATGAGCATGTGTTAGAGCATGCATATGAGTCAGGAATTGGTCATTTGGAAATTTGTTACTATTGCCAGCAGAATACATTGATAAATTAGAATCCATATTGATAAATAATGACAACATATACAACTTGAATATATGTCTTCCCAACACTGGTTAGTCATGTGTGTATCATTGACCAATGCAGCCTCCAATAACTACGTAAGGATTCTTTTGAACCGTCAACAATTCAACTTTGAAGATTATGGGATAACAGTAGACAATATTTCTGGTTTCAGAAAAATGAAACCCTCCAGTATAAAGATACAAGTTGGACCACAGCATTGAAGGACAACAGTGGTTTCAATTCCATGGTTCATGTCTTGTCCCACCACTTTCTAAGCTTAAAAATCCAAAAAACAACTACATACCTCTTCTAGCCCTTTAATTAAACATTGACCAACTATCGAACCGAGGACTGTATTTGCCTCATAACAACGTGAATAGAAGTCCCAGAATTCCTTCCAAAAAGGACACAAACACTGATTCAAATTCACAGGTGCTCGACTAATGCGGTCTTCCACCAGGATAAGGCTAAAAAAATTCAGGATAGTCCTCGCTTAGAAAAATATTTTAAACATGAAATTATTCACACCAGTTTAAAAGTATGTTGTGGATATAATAAGATTAAGTTCATCTGCAAAACTGTTCATTCTATACCCAGACATGTCCACATCTTAGGGGTGTCATTCTGTTTATATTTCACATCCAAAGGATATGAAAAAAAGGGGAACGCCTGAAATCAAAATGATAAGAATAATCCAGTCACCAACGGGTGGACCCATCCTACACCGCCCTGAGTTTTCAATTTCCTACTATATAATTATGTTCAATTTATATTGTTTTTACTTATCCTTACAAAATCAACAACTAAATGGTGGTACAGTTGGTAAATTAATGGGATTATAACTTACAGATCTTGAAATGGATTCTGTCTAGCCACATTATGTATATTTTGTAGTTATTTAACTTCATTTTAAATTATATATAATGCCCTTAAATTCTAAATTAAGGTATTTTTGCCCGTCTCAAAAAAGTTTCTGCATCCGCACTGGGTCACAATATGGTGGTGTAAAAATAGTGATGAGTATTGCTTCCCGCATTTAAATAGTTACAACTTACAAGTAACTTACAATGACACCCATTTTTATAATAGTTGTATCCTAACTCTACTGATACTGTTTTTGTCAATTTCCAATACTGCACTCTTCGTAAAGACTAAGAACTTGGACTGGTCACAATGGAAATTTAAAGTTATGTAGAATTTAACTGTCCCAAGCTAACTGAAATATTAAAATTAAGTCATGAAAAAAGGAGCTAATCATCAAGAAGATAATATATTCCTGATTACAATGGGCAGCAAGAAAATAAATCAATTGCCGATGACAATTCAACGACTTCCAATTGAAGAATGAAAGAGGACTTGGCTATTCTAGCAACTGCATGCTTTCCGAGACGTGTTTAATCTAGGTAGCATGGACACTGTGAAAATCGATAACATGTCCATGTCATTCCATCTCGTACTCCAAAATACACTAGGATACATCCAAAACCAATGTTGTCCCCACATTGCAGTGTCCATACTGTGTCGTGTATTATTTGTGTCCGTGCAACATAGATCAGACTAGAATAATACACCAACGTGATAAAGCATCATTATCCGTACCCTTGAGAAATTTCAAAGCTAGGACCTCAAAAAGCAAGGATGTCGCGGAAGAGAATAAAGCGAATACCTGCAAGTTCAAAGATTTAAGGTGATCAAACATGAATCGTGCAGAAAATAGGTGACCCATATAAATAAGGAATTAAAAACATATATTGATACATCACTCTCTCTGTGGTCACATATTCATCGATTATACAATTCGTAAGAACAGTGAAAAATAAAATGCCCAAACAGGATATCAGCGCACAAACTTCCCAAAGAACTAACATTTCTCAGGTGTAAAAAATTATTCAGTGATTACTTACAGAGTATTTATTAGAGCCAATCTGTCTCTCAAATAATCTGAAATAATAAATCAAATACAGGCCAAATATTAACTCTGGCGTGGACGAGAAGGCAAACTCTAGAGAAACAATTCTCCAAAGCCGAAATTGCTTGAAAATGTCCTGCGATTACACAAATGATTGTTAGTATCTCATACTGGTAAGAATTAAAGACTCTGAATAACAGAGCCTCAATATTTGAGGGAAAATGTCTAGATATATTGGAGATTAAGAGACAAAAATATTTATAACTTAAATTACACCCGCAAGCTAGAGTTATCAATTCAACTGATGCATCTATAAGAATTATGGATATCCATTTAATCATACAACAGAGTATTGGACCCGTGTTTCATTGGCCATAACTCAAATATATCTACCAAATCCAACAATAAGTAAACAGCTCAATGTTGGCCTCTAATTGCTAACAACAGTTAATTCCTGGCTAAGATGGTAATCATAATTGATGAAGCTTGGAAATGCTTTACACTTAAAAGGAAAATTGTCGAATACCTGATTCCTGAAAAAGAAAAAACAGAAAAGAGCATTAACATCCAAACAATATGGTAGGCAACATTCTTGTTGGGTGTGCAGTAGACACCCTTTTGGTACCCTCGAATAAGATCATTTAAAAAATCAATGTCTGGCAGGTTTCATTACTAAGAAGTAGATATTTCAGTACGCTGACCTTAAGTGGCTTTGTTGAAACAACCCCCCCCCCCCCCACACACACACACACAAACAACCTCCCCCCCCCCCCCCCACAAACAACCCCCCCCCCCACAAACAACCCCCCCCCCAACCAACCACCCCCCCCCCCCCCCCTCACTTCCTCCTTATGGTGTCACATTGTCCGACATTGCTTATATGACAGCATACATTTATAACTTTCTTTAGTTTCTTCTCTTCATTGGCTAGTATTAATGAGTCACCCATACATGTAGATAAGATTTGTGGCTAGATGACCACATCAGTATGAAAATGGGTGCTCAACCTTATAGATGCCTTTATTTGTAATCATCCATATATTTTGGAGGAAAAAAATATTTCTAACTTCTGAAGAACTCTTTTTCTTTCCGTCTGTTATTTTATCAACTGTAGACATTTGCGGGGATCTTGAGCTTTTAGGTTTAAATTCCTCTAGTTATTATTGAAACCATGTTATTTTCATGCTTGAAGCATGCAGAACCATCATGCACAATGCAATTCACACCGCAGTGAGCAGAATTTCATACGGGAAAGATCAATATTTGCAAACCAAGCTCACAAATCAATAAACAGAACAAAAGGAACAGATGGAGAAGAGGCAGTCATACAGGAACTAAGTTAGCATCTAATTGAAAGTCAAATTTTCTGGAAGAATTATTCCCAGGAATAAACCTCTGCAACATCAAGGTGGGACTACTATAGCTTCAAATCTACTGGGACCTTATCAAAATAGTTTTTGAGAGTGTGTAACTGCTCATAGAGTAACACCATGATTAAAAAGATAGGATAAAGGTTTTCCTTAAGCAATTCCAAAGATAAGAGAATAAAGAGGAGAACTCAGAGCTAGCAAGGAGCTTTCATCATTATAGCAAGGACAAAGACGTCACTCAAAGGATCATCATCAAAGTACATACAGCCCACACCAAAAATAAAGAACTTCTGGCATCTCGTACAAAAACTTCAGGACCATGCAACTATAAGCTCCAAAATGTCTTCTCTCTTGTGCAAGATATTTTAGTACACGTAACCTGTCATGAAGAGACATTCTGACAATTACACCAAATTAGTGCATGTCCCCAAGGCGCATTTGAAGATCTAGTAACAAGCAGAGGAATCCCTCCAAAAGGGCTTCTCTGAGAAAGCATAAGCACTTGTGAATTGTGATGAACCTTGTAAAGTAGGGTAGGCTCTTTGAACTGGACTGAATGAAAAAGCAAGGTCTCTAGTGATAAAATATATAAATGAATGAAGAGAAGAAAACTAAACAAAACTTTGAAGAGCAGAAAACTAAACAAAACTATAAAGAGCACAAAACTAAAAAAAGCATGAGCATTTGATATAAACATCGGCAGTTTGCAGTATCCGCCAATACCGGTACGGCTTGGCCGTATTGTATTGGTTTTGGCATGTCCTATAATGACCCCCATATATACTTGCTGATAGTGACATTGGAGCCTCTTTCCCAATCAGTTTAGTAGAAAAGAACAAAAAGAAAAATAAGTACGGGAAAAACAGTGTCAACACAGTAATTTGCTCGTGCCGAACATCGACATTTTCCATCTTAATATTATTCCATTCAAAACTATCTATTGCGGACGTTCTTTTGCCTGAAGGCAAGTATATAAACAACATTATCTATTTTGGATGACTGATTCAACAATGTTGAACATTATTCCATTGAAAGAAACAACAAATAATACAAAATCATGCCTAAAGGCATACTTTCTTGGATTTCCAAAACCAAGAACTCCAGAACTACAATCTGAAACTACCGAAACAGACAATACTATATCCATAAGAGGGGTTCAAAGCCAATTCTGATATTGTGAACTAAATATTACACAAAGCCCAAATATTAACTTTCCAAATTACCATGTGAACATCCCAAGAACATGTCAATAGGGGCAAATGTATGCATGTTAGAGAAGTTTGTAAATGCATAGATGTACATACATACAAAAAGTTATTGGGCCAATCAGTCAATTGGTTAAACAATCAATTAAAACTTTAGTCAATATAATATAAACTTGAGTCTCTTCATACAAAAGAAACCACATTCGACATGTTCCCATCAAAATTTGCATACATTTAGTTATTGTGAAGTTGTTATGTGTCTAGAGTATAAGTGAAAGGACACTTTCAAAAGGCGGATTAGCATTTCTTTTGGAAAACCAGCATCGTTTGACGTCTTAGACAGGTCGTTGCTGCATTATGGCATTATCATGTAAAGCCAGAATCCTCAATTACATTACACATCTTCGACAAGTTCTTACAGAAATCTTACTTTGCATGTAATCCAGAAAAGAACCATAAATTAGCATCCCTACTAAGAATGAAAGGTGAAGATCTTTAGACCATCCTGGATTTGCCTATGCCCAACCCACGCTGATGTACAAAGCATACACAACCTTTGATGGAGGCCAATCAATTATGGGCCCAATTTTGAGATTTGAGAATATAGGCTTTCGGTTTATTTTTAGGTGCACTTATTGGTGTGCATTTTGTTACATATGCACATAGGTGTATATGGTTTCTAATTATGCACACAGATTTTAATTATGCACAGTGCAACACATGGTTAGTCTCCAGGATTAGTTATATTTAGTAGTTTTTATTAGGATTAATAAAATTCGAAAACATGCTAGTTGGAATGCTAGTCTGCTTTTAGGATTAGTATTTCTTGGTGGGAAAAGCTTCTATGGGTAAATAATCGCATGTAGTCTAAGTTTTATTCATTTAAGAGATTAGAAGTTCATTTGAGTGATGGATTATATGCCTTGCTTAGAGTAGATTTCTTCTTTTCCTTATTCTTCTCACATAAACCCTAACCCCAAATCCCATTACAATTTGCCACAAAGTCAAGTTTCATTTACATATATCAAGGTTGTTCATTGGACCTAGGGACAAAACATTGACTCGTGGATTCATCTCTTCGTAGAAGGAGCTTCGATCCATTTTTGATTGCTTTGTTCAACTTCCCGATCTTTAGGTAAAGTCAATAAATAACTGTTAATTTAATTTGTTGTTTTTGTAATCTTTTGTGGTCCTTTGGATAGATTTTTATCAGTGTTTGTTTTACGATATTGTGAAATTATTGCATCATTCTATATAGTTGGTCCCTCTAGGTCTTGTCTTATGTCGTATTGTCCTGGGTCAAATTGGTATCAGAGCCTAGGATAGACATTGTATCTTAGATGGTGGTAAGACCTTTAGGCCAAATATGGATTCTGATTGGTTGCAACAACTAAGTTCTATGATGCATGCTAAATTTGTTAAGCTTCACGGCTATGTGACCTATTTTTTGACCGAAACTCTAGGATAAACATTGGAAATAGAAAGAGAAGACATATGATGAAGCCATTGAGGATGTTCACATAGGTAAAACAGGTTTTTGTGATGCTACCAATGTCTTATTTGCTTTAGACTTGCCCCTACCCGGTGTTAGTTGTACACTCGCTGCAATTACGAGTAAGGAACCCAAAGGAAACATCGCTTTCACTTACTACACAATTCTATATTCATACCTTTAGGACCTGAGTCAAGTGAGTCTGTTGACATTGTTACAACATACAAGTTTGTTGAGTGTGACATACAAGTTTGTTGAGTAAATTTCACAATCTACTCACAAGTCACACACTGTGATTTGTATGAGTCTAGTTAAGAGCAGTGTGTCTTATAAGTCTGCAACAAATGACCATTTGAGATTGCATGAGTTTTCAGTTGTAGATAAAGCATTGGTGCGGGTGATAGAATGAGTGTGCAGTTGGAGTACATGCAAGGGAGATAGATTCATGTCGAGTTCGCATGTTGATTAGTCCTGATGATTACGAGCTAGAACTTCCGGAGATCGGCTCTATCCTTGATGTGGAGGGCTTGACATTCTACATTGAGATGTTTCCACCGTACCACGAGTCTGTTTCTACCTCCTACCGTTATTAAAAGGTTTTGCAGTACCACTATCATCGCATTCTTCGGAGGGGTCGTAGTAGTGCGGTAGCTTCAAGAGGATCATTTGTTACCACCCGAAAAGTTCTAGCACTACATTCGTCTGAAATTATTCCAGGATGTTTCTCCATGCTACTACCTATTTATATTCCAAGATTCCAAGAACGTCATCTATTCCAACTCCAGGAGCATCGACTAATGCACTTCTAGCAGTTACAGTAGCTCCTCTCTTGTGAGAATAAAAACAGAAAATTACAGCCACGATAAAATAGTTTGGTAATATCAGAGGGGTAATAAGTTTTGTGAAATGCAGACGGAGATATAAATCGTCAAACTTAATGACGATCTATGCACAAGAATCACCATACCTAATGGCTAGATGGCATCCAGACCGCCATTACTAATGGCGAGATTGCCACCATAACCCCGAAAGTAATGGCATCATAGCTACTATACTGCCATTACTAATGGCAAGATTGCCACCAGAACGCCAAAAGTAATGGCATAATAGCCAATAAACCGCCATTAGTAATGGCGGCTTGAATGTGTTTTCTAACTTTTGCAAGCAAGTGAAAAACAATATATGATATGAGTCTATATTTTTTGTCTAGCTATTTTGTTCTGTTTGTCCTCCTTCTTACCCTCTTTGCTTGTGCTTAGCACTTGTTTATGTATTAGTGAAAACTCATCACATGAACAAAGCTACTCAAGAAGGAAAGCTAACACATTGCACATACTTGAAAGCTCACACTTTGCACATAGCTCCCATATCGCCATAAGAAATGGCAATTTACTTTTTTTAGTTTGTGCGTACACCACATAAGTAATGGCGGTTTGGAGTCTATTCGCCATAACTAATTGCGATGTGCGTGTGCGTTTTTTTCCCCTTAATATTTTTTGTTGACGGAGAAGTCACATTTTTTAATACGAATTAAACTCCAATATCTACTATATTGTCTCGTCTCTATCTACTATATTGTCTCGTCTCCATACCGCCAAAGCTACTGGCGGTCTCGTCTCCAAAGCGCCAAATCTATTGGCAGTATGGGAGGCCATTATCTTTGGCTTAATGTATTTGTTCTTAAAAATTTTGAAAGTCGGTACTGCTCTTATAATATCTCCAAATTTCAGAATCCTGACCGTAATTTACTAGAATAAGAAAAGGAGCATATCATGAATTGGGAAGTTAAGTATCATCGGTCTATCTCGCTCCTCCTCTCTCGGAGATGTAAATGGTCCACCGTTACTCTGTAAAGAAAGGACAACCGCCTAGGACTGGTCCTTACCGCTTGCACTAGCTACGAACGGACTTACCAGCTACATTCATTGTACAACTCCAACGGCATCTGACAAAATTGTGCCAGGCGATGATCTAGAGTTAGTAAAGTATATATATATATATATATATATTTTTTTTTTTTTTTTGGAAAAAGGGTAAATTTTATTCAACTATCAGCGCAATAAGGTTACAGCATAGAGATACAGTCCCAACTCAGGGGGACATTACTAGTACATTCGACTCAATGTTATGAAGGATGCCCACCGGAGGGGTGGACAGCCCCTCATAAATGCGCCGGTTCCTCTCCCTCCAGACATGCCAAACTGATGCAGCAAGCCTCAATCTTGCACGTCTGGCCCAGCTCTGCTCCTGGCTCCTGCAATCTCCAATCCACTTAAGGATTTCTCTGAAGTCACGCTCCCTTCCAACCCCTCCCAAGTATCTCCGGCTCTGCTCTGCCCAGATGCTCCACGCCACATGGCACTGAAAGAACAGATGCCCTATGGATTCATTCTTTGTCTCACACAAAACACACTTAGGGTCAGGGACTGGGACCCCGAACCGAAGCAGTCTGTCCCTAGTAAGCATCCGGCCCAGCACCAGCTTATATGCAGACAGTTGCATCTTCCTGGCAAGGCCCTTCCCCCAGATAAAGTCGTACTCCTCGATCTTATCGAAGTGGGAACGAACAAGATCGTAGCAGCTGCTAAATCTGAACTCCCCAGCACCCTCCGTGGAGCCGGGAGGGGCCCAAACCCAGACGTCAGACAGTACGGCAGGAGTGATCTGTACCTGCCTGATCTCCCCTCCTAACTGAGCAGTGAAACGATACTCCTCTGGCCTCCAGACCCCACCACTGATGATGTGCCTACAAGTCAGACCTCTGTACGCCACACCGTCCGGCTGGGGACCCAGAATCTCCAGAAGGGACTGGCCTGAAATCCACGGATCAAGTCATAGGTCCGTCTCCCCTCCCTCCCTCATCTTCCTCCGAATAGCCTTCCGAAGTACAGGTCGGTTCCTCAGGATATGCTTGAAAGACACAGAGAAGTTGTTGTCAATTTCACATACCCAGAAGTTCCTACCCCGGAGATACCGACTAGACATCCAAGCCGACCAAAGAGAACCGCCCTGAAGGAACCTCCACGCCAGCTTGATCCCCGCCGCCTCCCTGACAGATACTAGAGAACGCAGACCCACACCTCCCTCCTTCCTAGGACGACAGAGCTGCTCCCAAGAGATGGCATGAATCCCCCCATGCCATATGAACTTGGCACATATGCCCTCAATCTTTCTGATAGTAGCCAAAGGTACCATAATAGATTAGAGCCAAAACAAAGCAATAGCAGCTATAACCGATCGAACCAGCTCAATACGTCCTCCAAAAGAAAGGCCAGCCGCCTGCCAGCCCTCTACCCTCCTCTGCGCAAAGTCCACCAGACTCTGGCATTCTCGGTCCTTCGCGTAGTTGACAGATAGGGGCACCCCCAGATATTTCACCGGGAGGTCTCCCTTTTCCACCCCAAGCTCCAGGGCCCGTTCCTCCTTCAAAGTGCAAGAGGTGTTGAAGTAAACTTTGCTCGTCCCTGTTCAACCGAAGACCCGATAACTGTCCGAACTCCTCCATCACCACCGCAAGCTCCCTCATCCCTCGCATGGAAGGCCTCATCAAAACCAATAGATCATCCGCATATATGAGATGTGAGACCACTGGTGAGACCCTGCTGTATATCGGTACAATCCTCTACCGATGCATCGCGATGTCCATCAGACAGGTAAAATACTCCATCACAAGGGTGAATAGGTAGGGAGAAAGCGGGTCCCCCTGCCGAAGCCCCCTACTGCTGCCGAAGAACCCGTATGGTATACCCTGAATGAGAACCGAGAATGTAGGGGAGGTGATGCACTCCCTGACTCTGTCCACCCATGTCTCGGAGAAGCCCATCGCACCCATCAAATGACAGAGGAAGTCCCTGTTGACGGTGTCGTAGGCTTTCCTCAGGTCGAGCTTCACACACGCCTTCATCCCTCCTGGCTTGTGGAACTCCTGAATCATCTCATGAGCCAGCAGGCTATGCTCAGCAATAGACCGCCCCTTGATGAATGCCGCCTGATTCCAAGAAACCAGACCCTGCATAGCGTCCTCCATCCTCCTGCACATAAGGTGAGTAATTATTTTATACAAATAATTACAGCAAGCAATCGGTCGGAAGTCAGCAAGGGAAGTAGCCCCCTCCTTCTTGGGCACCAGCGTCAGGAAGGTGTGGTTCAGCTCCTTCAGGAACTTGCCCGTCTCAAAGAACTCCTGTACAGCCTCTAGAACCTGGGCCTTGAGGACACCCCAATGTCGCTTGTAGAAGCTGCTGGAGAAACCGTCCGGCCCAGGGGACTTGGAAGCATCAGCCTGCATCACAATCTCCTCCACCTCCGCCATCCGGATAGGAGCCATAAGAAGACTGTTGCCATACTCAGTAATCAACGTCTTCGTAGTCAGCTGCGGGAATACAGTGGGATAGTCCGTCTGATGATAAAGCTCATAGTAGAACCGGACAGCCTCCTCCTGGATAGCAACCTGGTCGGTCACAAGACGCCCATCCCTGCCTAGAAGTCTCTGGATGCAGTTCCGGTGCTGGCGAGCCCGAATGACATCATAGAAGAATTTGGTGCAACGGTCCCCATCCTTGAGCCAGGAGCATTTGGCCCGTTGGGCCGCACTAATCTCCTGCTGGAGTCGCAAGGTGTTGACCTCTGCAGCCATCTTCTTCTCTCTAGCCGCCATCTCTCCACTCATCATGTCTCCCTGAAGATCTGACTGCAGGTCTCTCAGCTCCGCCTCCTTCTCCTGTAAGGAGGTCCGGGGGAGAGCCCTCACCCAGTCTCTGATGGCGCGTTTGGTCTTCTTCAGCCTGTGAACCATACAGAACTGAGCTGTGCCGACCACATCCTGACAAAGACCCCCCGCCACAGTCTCCTCATAGCCAGGCGATAGGAACCAACTGTTGTCATACCTGAACGGACGGGCTCTCCATCTGGGACTCTCCACGAAGCGCACCAGGATCGACGAATGGTCACTGGTCCCCGCAGGAAGCCCCTCAGCCACAGCAGAGAGGAATAGGCGGAACCAATCACTGTTTCCCAAAGCACGATCAAGCTGGCATGCCACCCTGCTAACCACCGCCTTGTTGTGCCACGTCCATATGTGCCCCACCCTCTCCAGACCCCTGAGCCCGGACTGGAGAAGACAGGACTGAAAGTCTGATAGAATCTGGTCCGGGACCGGCCGCCCCCCCAGCTTCTCCCCCCTGTAAAGCGTGGCATTGAAGTCTCCCATAATAAGCAGGGGGAGATGACGGTGCACCGCCAATATACTCAGCCTAATGATGTCCTGCCACAAGGCCTCCTGCAGCCTCCTGTCATTGTGCCCATAGACAGCACCAAGTAAGAATCGGAACCCACCCTTGTTGGCGAAGGAGATAGCCACCAGCTGGTCAGTCATGAAAACCTCCTCCCCCTCCCAACTAGCTCCGTTCCATCTAACCCAGATTCTCGCCATATCACAGAGACCAAGGTTGTGGAGCTGGACCCAGTCCGTAGGAGTTCTATGAGACAGGGTTTTCGTCCCCCTGATCTTAGTCTCTAGTAAGATCGAGATTTCACACTTCTCCTTCCTCAGCACCTCACTAATCTCCCTCCATCTCCCCAGAGAACACCCCCCCGGACATTCCAGGCAAGGGCCGACATCTAAACCGCGGGTGGGGTCCCCTGAACATCCTCTGAAGGTGCACCCGGGGAGAGTGCAACCTCCATATCTCTGGACTCCTCATCTCTATCCCCCTGAAGTAGAGGCTGAGCAAGGGCCGCTACCCATTGAGGGTCCCCCTGTTGGGGAGGCTGAGCTAGGACCGCTACCCATTTAGGGTTGACCTTCCACACTCTCTCCGTCCCACCTTGTCCGCTGTCCTCACTATGCGACTCCGTAGCCTGGCGCTTCCGACTGTATACCTGAAGCGCTAAGGTATTATCCTCTCCTTTTCGCCTGTCCTCCTGTCCCATACTCCTGGTGGTCATAGTCCTCGTCCCCGTATACTCAACCATCGCCCCGGCAAAAATCTCCGTCGGAGACTCCTCGTTTTCTCCAGAGACGGGGGAAGGGTCTGCCTCCATCTCATCCTCCATCAAGCCCGCCTTGTCAACTATAGGGGTACCAACTACACCACCTGTCTCCTGCACTGCCTCCTCCGTCACCACCTCAGAAGCTCCTCCTCGCCTACAAGCATTCGGGAGATGCCCAAAGCAGACACACGTCGGGCATCTGGGGGGAACCCACTCATACTCCACCTTCTGCATCAGGATCTGGCCAGTAGGGGTCCGGTACTTCAACTGCTCTGGCAGGTCCAACCTGGCGTCAATCTCCACAAATACCCGAGCATACATCAATCTAGTCCTGAAGGCGGTGGCATCGTCCGCCTTAATCGGCTTGCCAATGAGGCTGGCAAGTCTCATAAGAAGGGGGACACTCCAGAAGCGAACCGGGAATTCAGGAAACCGAACCCACACAGGCACCGCATTCAGCACCTCCTTCTCACATCTCAAGTCAGGGGTCCATTGCTTCAGAATGATGAGACGTCCATCAAACGTCCATGGCCCTCCCTGGAGTATCCGAGCCACATCTTCTGCCATCCCAAATTTAACGAAGTAGAAGCCGTTCTCCTTGGAGAAGAACTCCATGCTACCCTTCGGCCGCCAGACTATCCGCATAACCTCGGATCTGTCCGTAGAAGGGCTTGCTCCCCAACACATATAACACTAAAGTATTCTCCCAAAATGCCGTCACTTTTGCCACTTCCTCAGCCGAAAAGTCGGCGCAGAGCTCACCCCCAACCGCCATAGGCGCAACATACTCCATCGATGTCGGAGTCTTTGCAACCCCCACCTTGCACGCATCTGTCCAGGACACAGGCCTCGGGCCCGAACTTCGAGGCAGGGTCGTCGGGGCCGGCCGGGCACTCACATTCGCAGCAGTCCCTCTCACCCCGATAACTGGGCCAGCCGCCCCTGCTGACCCCTTCGCTCGAGGCCTCCACGTAGTCCTGGCTTGTCCCTCCCGTTCCCCTGCGTGCGCCTGGCCCACCGTTGGTCCTGTTCTCCTGGCTATCCCTGACCTCCTGTCCGATCCCTGCGTAGAAGCTGAGCCCCTCCTAGTCTCAGAGATTTGCGTTCGTTGCCCACCTCCTCGCCTTACCCTCCGATTTTGGACCGTAGTCCAAGTCCCCTCCTCAGTCTGTCCATCCTCCGTTCCAGCCACCGTGTCCGTCGATTTCCTTTGGGCGGTGAACACCATAGGGGAGCCCCCCGGAGCAACCGCCGTCAAACCACCGGCCGAACCCGTGCTCGGTGGCGTCGCCGCCGTCCGCAGCCCTCCCCGGCCACCCCCCCCCCCACCTGGGGAGGGTCGCCGGCATCCGCCCCTCTGGCCGCCAGCGTACGTCAGCACGCGAGCAGCAGCAGTAACCAGCATTTCCGGCGGCCGGCCGCCGCCGCCCGCCTCCAGTCGGTCGCCGCCGTCTCCGCCGCCACCCCCCTTGCCCTTCCCCCGGTCCGGAGGTCGATTGGCCGCCTCCTCGCTTCGATTTGGTGATGCCCTAGCAGAGCTAGGGTTCGCTCCCGAAACCGTCATCTTTTTAATATATATATATATATATATATATATATATATATATATATTGCAATTTGATACCCTCAACTATGTCAGGCTTTTAACTTGATACTCTAAATTTTTTTACTCGACAACTTAATACCATCAACTATTTAATATTTTCAAATTGATACCCAAAATTTTAAAATAGACAGAATTACCCCTCCCTACCCAACCCCAACCCCAGCTGCCGGCTCACCACTCCCCCTCCAACCACCGCTCACTCCTCCCCTCTCTGGCTACCCTATGCCGCATCTAGCCATCCCCGCCGCTGCCCTACCCCCGTCCCCGCTCCCCCCACCATCCGGAGGGGTGGGGGTGGGGTAGAGGGGTTGAGGGTAGTTTTATGTTTGGAATAGGGATATTTTTGTCCAGATATTTTTCAGGGTATTAAGTTGTCGAGTAAAAAAATTAGGATATCAAGTTGAAAAAATGAAATATTTGAGGGTATTAACTTGCAATTAAGACTTTTTTTCCACGTACAACCAACCACACAATCGAAATCTTGGAAATATCAAAGATGGGGCGATAACCTGATAGCTGAGGCCAAGCCTGGGCCCGCGGCCTCGGACGCCGAGGGCGACGGTGAGGGCACCGCTGGCGACGACTAGAACCCTTGTAACTCCGGCATTTTCTGAAACAGGAAATTGTGGAGAAAATAGAAGTTTTAAGAAGAACAAAAAAGGAAATTGGAAGAAGAAGAAGAGAAGAGAGGGTTTGTTTGGCTTACGGAAACCAGAAGGACCCCCGTGCATCTCTCGAGCGCTGGAGCTTTGACGAGAGGGGAGAGAGGGAGAATACGACAAAGGGTTAGAGAGAGGAGGGGAAAAAAAACAATTGTTAAAAGGCACTACATATTTTGCTCAAGACAGCCCAAGTCTGTCCAAGTGCTAGTACATTTTGGAAGAATTTTT
>JANAVB010024327.1:0-20355 GCA_029216955.1 Iris pallida
TATATATTATATATATATATATATATATATATTATATATATATATATATATATATATAATAAGTATTAGTAAAGGAAAAAGGAGAATGAATAAGAGAGAAGCAGTAGCATGCCCATCCCCTACTTTTCCCAGCCCGGCCAGGCCAAAACAGGCCAGCCGAGCTGCTAACTGCCGATTCCAAGTTCCCACACCCGATCCTAGCTTTCCCAGCACCAATTAGTACTGGCCCGACCCGAGTACTTGTACTCAGCAGTGAAGCCAAGCAGTCCCGAACACAACCAAGAACCCACAGCTCACACAAGTGAGCCCAACACTCACCTTACCATTGGACAGCAGAGAATCCTCCCAGGCGGAGCCCGAGCCCACATAACCAAGATCATTTCGGTTCAGCCGAACAACTCGTATAAAGGTTGAGATCGACAGAGGAGGAGGAAGAATTCATATAAAATACCAAAACCCTAATCCTAGTTTTTCGCACCCCTCCATGCGCGCGGCGGCTGAGCGCCACTGCCGCGCACGGCCGATCTTCGGAGGCCGGCCACACGCCTGCGCGCGCAAGCGGAACACCGGAGCAGAACAGTAGCATGGCAACCAACCGCGCTTCGCGGTACGTTTTCTCCTCCGTCGTTTCTTCGTTTTACGAACTACGAACTCCTACGTGTAGTACACATAACCCTCTAGAAGCCCTTTTGATTAGGATTTAAGTAAACCAAGCGATCGACCCAGGAAATCGACGTGAAGTCGATGGGAAATCAGTCCAAACAGGACATAGAACCCGGTCCCAAACCCTGTTTTGGAAGCCAGTTAATCACCAATCTATTGATTAATTTAGAAATCCATCTGAATAGATTTGAAAACAACCTATACATCTTCAAACCCTACTTTTTAGATTCTGATTATATCTAATGTACATCTAGTTAAATCGATTTGAAAATCGAGAAAAACCTGCAATAAAATAGTTTTCAAAACTAGAAATTGTTCCACACGACGTGCGTCCCGCCAAACCGGGTGACGTGGTCGCGCACCGTAAGCATCGAAAGCTGCGTAACGGCTTCGTGGTCGTGTGGGCTTTGGCAGAATTCAAATTGGTCGCGTGTGCGCGACGAATTTGATGCGTATCCGTCAAAATTCACCGTATCGTGCACTTTGCAAATTCTCCAATTACTTTGTGCACGCTCGTCAGATCGAGGTAAAACTTGCGCCATCAGGACCGTATCATTTTCTGGTCCTGTATGCCAAGTTTGGTCCGATTCTGAGACTGTTGATAAAATCACCGTTTTGCGGGCCCCACAGTCCCACTCAACGGGCAATTTTGTGCACGGCCCGCCGAAATCCAACTCTGGACATACGGTTGGGTTCATACCGAAAAACTGGATCTGTAGACATGTAGTTTGACGACTTTTGAGACCGTTGACTCTGGCACGCTTTTCGTTGCAAAGCGGGTCCAACGGCGGACATCATTTTTGCCCGAAATTACCGTTTTGCATCTGTGTCCAGAATTGGACTTAAGGACAGATAATCCTAGCTAATTTGACTATTCTGAGAACGTTGGTAATGTTTATTTCAGCATCCGGAGACTTCTATATGTGTTGACTGATTGTGGCTCCTTGAGTGGTATAGTGTTATTGGTTTCTCCAGCTAAGGACCTCAGGCGCAAGTGCACTTTCTGATTGCTTTTCGATTCATAGTAGTCTTTCATTTCATGTTTATACATATATCTTGATGCTTGTTGACACGCTCGTCACACGGAGTAGTCGCGAGGGGAAATATCTTAGTACACATGTGAACTACCCAGAAATATTCCCAAAATGTCCATTCTTGCACGATAGCAGCTGCACACGACACGTGCAGTGAGCCAGATTTACCCCTTTGCCGTTCACATGTCGAAAAGGATATTTCACACCACCTAGATAGATGTCGTTTATTAGTTTTTCCTTGTTTACTTCTCTATCGTGCTATGTCATCAGTTTTCTTACTAGCTTTCATATTCCATATGCTATTTTCGTGTCTTGTTAATTCTATTGTGTTTTGCATTGTCGTCGTTTTGTGTACTTGTTCCATTCCTGACTAGAAACCAACAATTTTCAGATTTAGCTGTGATCACTCTTAGCACTGGAAAGACATGGGTATGCTGAGGCCGACCTAGAAATAGAAAGCAATTGTATCAATTTCATTAATTGTAACTCTTGTACTTTCTTTAATTATAAATGTTGTAATAAATCTAGAAATGTGAATGAGCAGCAAATGTTATTTTCTTGAGCATTTATTTCTTGCGGGCTTGACAGTGTTCTACCGCCGACTCTGCGGTGTAGGCTGGCTTGGACACGTCTCGTATCCGAAAAAAGCGGGTACGGGTCGTGACAGAGGTCCCTCCTCATTACGCGTATGCTGCAGTGCATAATTCTGAGGCCGCTCCTCATTACGCGTACGCTGCAGCGCGTAATCCTGAGGTACCCCATGTTCCTTTAGGTTGGTCCTACCTTATCTCGTGCGTAGTACACAACGGAGACCCGTGCCCAGGTTTTTACGCAGCCAGCGCCCCACAACTCCACAGTTATGCGTACTTCTACCTCCTTATTCTGAGTTTGCGGGAGGGCCCTACCCTCCCCCACAGCTCTACGCGTCACCTTCCCCCCTCACATCTATGCAAAACCCCCTCCCATGTCTCCTCCTCTGCCCACCCAGGCCCCCACCCCTCTTATCCTTTTACCTGCGCCCCCTTCGACCCCCCTCGTGTCCTAGCGAGTTTTCCGCGTCACCAGCTCAGGCGTCCCCTGCTCCCACTCCATCCGAGGCTCTCTCCCCCGAGCCTCCGGCGGACCAGCCCGCCTCTGGTGTTACCGGGCTCGGGGAGTCCCCTGGGGCGGCCCAGGGCGTCCCCCTCCTCCCTTTCAGGCTGCGGATGGCGCGCAGGAGGCGACTCCCCCTGTTAGGGGTGCGGCATCCGTCCCGTCCTCCACCGTTACCTCGGCAGATCCCTCTTCACTCCCCTCCAGACAGGATATCCCCGGCCGACTCTGTAACCCTCCTTCCCAGGCACGGTCACTACCCACCTCTGAAAGTGCCACCGCCTTACAGTGGTGAGACCCAGGATCCTTCATCACCCGGACCAGCTCAACCATCTTACGCCGCCAAGCTTCACCCGGACTTAGCATCCACGAAGGGCCTCCTATTCCCCGATGTCAATCTCTCGGACATTGAGTACTCTCAGGATTCCTCTATACCTTTGGTTCCTTTCTGTGACGCCCCAGAACCAGAATACTGGAGAACGGGGGCGAACATAGCCAGCTACGTATATTGAAATGGGATCTACCTCGCTATACGGTCACGGCTGTCTAGATATGAGGGTTTACTACAAGCCAACGGTCTCTTAAGGTCAAGTCTATTATCTCAATCTCAAACAAATAATATAATTACAAGATGTTAGACCACCAAATATACAATAAAAGGCGTCCCAAATATTACATATTAGTTGATCATGAAGCTAGTCATACAAAATACGAGGACTAGCAAGAGTTAAGTCATACATGATCAACCCTAGGATTTGTTAACCATGTTTACAGCCCGTAGGCAGACAGTAAGTAATGTGCATCGAGCTAACAGGTGCTCGTCGGCTAAACGCCTCAAAAGAATAATTTACAATGGAGTGAGTGAAACAAAATGGAAAACCCACTCGTATCCCGGGTTCCTTCTAGTCGCCACCATTGGGCTGGAAGTTCGGTAGATCCTCGGGTGTTGCTCCAAAATCTGGCCACACAAAACCAGCTGGGTCAAACCCTAGAAAGAGCAAGTGCCACAAAGGAGGCCACGAAATGAGAACAAAAGCCAGCATATCAGAACATAAGAAAATGGAAGAAAAGTACAAGTAATAAAAGTACAACAAGACAATAAACGACTAGGGACATGGAACCATTCCGGGAGCCAGATTACAACCCGTAAACCAAACAAGGACGGGGGTTGTAACCCTTCACCTGAATAGCACTTGCCGATAAGTAAAACAATCATGTACATAAGTACCAGGTACAGAGACTTAGACGAGACTTGGACCCGGCTAGACACCATCCATTCACAAGCAGCCAAGCAAATACTACGGCTTACTACTTAACTAACTAGGGATATCATAAGCCTAATTACTAACAAGATGCAAGTGAGAATTTCCCAGTCCCAAGCCCTGCAGACTATCCAGTTATCCTTCCGCGGGTTGAGAGTATGGTTGGGTACATCGCCCAGGAGACGATATACCCTTAGGTGACTTAGAGGTGCAACACATGACAGTGTGTTGGAAGTGTGCTCTACTCGTCGACAAGCTACAAGTCCATTAAAGCGCCCAGATAACGAGATTGCTTGTGACTGAAAATTCTCCATGTTCTAGTTTGATCTAATCATTAGCCTAATCCAATTTAGTATGAGTCCCTGGCCGTGGTGCCCAGGGAGTCACGTCCTAGACATGATGCAAGACAAGACAAGTAGATTTGCACAAGGCAACAAGAAGAACACCTACGGTGTCAGGGCAAGTCAAGTATGACCAGTTATTAAGTCGAGTCAAGTCAAGAGTGCGCCGAGGCGGCCACTATCAAGATATCAAGTTACAAAGGATTAATTACAGGTTGCAGGTTACAAGTTAAAGGCCACAAGTTACAAGTGTACCACATCGAGTTACTGCTAAGATCAGAGAATGCTAGTCCTAAATTAAAGACACAGAAAATCGTGTCAAGACGTGTCGGGTTAAGTCAAGTCGTGCTGTAGGCATCAAGCTCTCAGAAAACAAAATCAGCAAGAGAAAAACCGAGAACCAAGGGGAACACCAAGGGTCAGGAGGGGAAGCCATGGCACAGGGTGTGCCAGGTAAAGGGCTCGGGCAAGTGGTGCCAAGAGACGCGCTCGGGAACGGTCGCAGCGCGCCAAGGGGCGCGGGGTCCAAGCGCGCAGGGGGCGCGGGGGCCGAGCGCGCAGGGGCGCGTGGTCCAAGTGCGCAGGGGGCGCGGGGGCCGAGCGCGCAGGGGCGCGGGGTCCAAGTGCGCAAGGGGCGCGGGGGCCGAGCGTGCAGGGGCGCGAGGTCCAAGTGCGCAGGGGGCGCGGGGGCCGAGCGCGCAGGGGCGCGGGGTCCAAGTGCGCAGCGGGCGCGGGGGCGAGCGTGCAGGGGCGCGGGGTCCAAGTGCGCAGGGGCCACGGGGTCCAAGTGCGCAGGGGGCGCGGGGGCCGAGTGCGCAGGGACCGAGTGCGAAGGGTCCAAGCGCGCAGGGGCGCGGGAAGCCAAGCCCGCAGGGGGCGTACGGCCAGCGAGGCGCACAACGCACGGGGCTGAGCGCAATCGGGCGGGGACAGCAGCGCGCTAAGAGCGCGCGCGCCAACGGGTCAGCGGCCAGCGCCAAAGGGCGCGACGCGGGAGAAGCAGCCCGGAGCTAAACAGTGTGGCTGGGAGGGGTCTTCTTCCTCCTCAAGCTGAGAGAAAGAACTCTAATGTCCTCTAAACTTTGGAACATCACAACTTGGTCCATAAAACACGAAATCCAGATTTTCAAGAGTCTAACTGGTGTAAAATTCAATTCTCTACAACATAGAAGCATTCAATCAAGCAAAAATCCAAGTTTGGTAGATCAAACCCAAGAAATTCCGAAAATGGTAGAAACTTAGATCAGGGAGAATCCAAGCTCCAAATCCAAAAATGTCAAGTTCTAATGTTGTTCCAAATCATCTAATTAAGCTAATAGACAATAAAATTTGGTCTTCATGTGGTGGCAAGATGCACTTGCCTATGGGTGGGGTGTTGTGTGGAAGAAGGAAGAAGAAGGAGTTAAAAATTAATGGGGAAAGTAATGAGGAGAGAGAATAGTTGGTGGGGATTTAATGAAGGTGGTTGTGGTGGAATGAGGGTGGAGTATAGGCTAAAGTGTTCCATTGGATTTAAAATCAAACCAACCCAACTAAAATCGAGCCGAGCCGAAACCCAAAATACGAGAAAATCCAAAATTCCACAAGTCGAGAAAAATAAAAATACATGCCAAAATCCAACTACAAGTATAAATACGAAATACGGGAAATGAGGGTGACAACTCTATCCACCTTAAAAGAATTTCGTCCTCGAAATTTAATCAAGGAGCTAGAGACTGCCACGGCAAGCTACACTAAGCACCAACAACTACACTAAGCAGTTCAATCATACAATCATACATGCAAGCAAGGGATGGAAAGCATAAGGCATAAGGAAGACATTATACCTTACGAGTCAAACAAGTCGGGATATCGCGATCGGATGTCATCCTCACGCTCCCTCGTTGACTCACTAGAGAGTGATGACTCCAAGCAACACGGACTAAGCTAATAGTCTTGTTCTTGAGTATCTTCTCTCTCCGGTCCAATATAGACACGAGCCTCTCCTCATACGAAAGGTTGGTACCAACAACCAATTTCAAATGGTCTAGGATATGGCTCGGGTCCGGGATATATCGTTGTAATTGGGACACATGGAATACATCATGTACCTCACTTAGCGACAGCAGAAGAGTAAGACGATATGATACATCTCCTACTCGCTCTAGGATATCGAACGACCCTATATACCTAGGACTAAGCTTTTCCTGCACGCCAAAGCGAATGACGTCGCGGTTAGGCGAGATCCTAAGGAATACATGGTCGCCGATAGCAAACTCTAAGGGACGCCGATGGGCATCGGCCCAATGTCGCTGGCGATCTTGGGCAACTCGAAGATGATCCCTGACTTTTCTGACTACTTCAACTGTCTAGGCAATCATTTCTGGGCCAAGCATCTGCCTCTCTCCAACATCATCCCATGCTAGCGGGGATCTGCACTTCCTGTCATACAGTGCCTCGAATGGTGCCATCTGGATGCTGGCCTGGAAACTGTTGTTGTACGAGAACTCCACCAGGTACAGGTGATCTTCCCAAGAACCACCGAAGTCAAGTGTATTAGATCTCAACATATCTTCTAGTGTCTGGATTGTGCGCTCTGACTGACCATCGGTCTGCGGATGATAAGCTGAGCTAAACTGAAGGTGAGTTCCCAAACTCTCTTGCAAGTTGTGCCAAAAGTGTGATGTGAATCTTGAATCCCTGTCCGAGGTGATACTGATGGACACTCCGTGAAGCCTGACAATCTGTCTGAGGTACATCTCTGCTAGCTGAGCCGTAGACTGCCCAACTCTGAATGGAAGAAAATGAGCCACCTTCATGAGCCGGTCAACTATAACCCAAATAGCATCTCTACCAGCTGGTGATCTTGGAAATCCAGTCATAAAATCCATGGTCACATGCTTCCACTTCCATTCTGGAATTGGCAAGGGCTGAAGAAGTCCAGCGGGCCTCTGATGTTCAGCTTTAACCTGCTGGCAAACCATACACCGAGAGACAAACCGGGCTATCTCTCTCTTCATGCCATTCCACCAGAAATGCTGACGAATATCACGATACATCTTCGTGCCACCGGAATGAATAGAATACTGTGAACTGTGAGCTTCTGTCATGACCTCCTGTCTGATATCTCCACTGGGTATACAAAGACGAGTGCCGTGTCGAAGTGTACCATCTTCATGAATGCACAACTCTGGCCTTCTCCCTGCCTCACACTCTGCTCTGAGTCGCTAAATCTTGGAATCTGTAGATTGCGCCATCCGGATCCTTTCAACTATGCTGGATTGAACCTGTAGACTGGCCATCAACGCCACGTTGGTAGAAAGAACTACTTCAATTCCCATCTTCTGAAGATCTGCCAATAATTCTGGTTGCGCCGTTAGGAAATAAATTTCGGCTCTCCGGCTCAACGTATCTGCTACAACATTGGCCTTCCCTGGATGATACTGCAAGTCCACATCGTAGTCCACCAGTAGCTCGAGCCATCTCCTCTGTCGCTTATTAAGGTCCTTCTGGGTGAAAACATACTTCAGGCTCTTGTGATCAGTAAATATCTCCACTCTGTCTCCGTACAAGTAGTACCGCCAAAGCTTAAGTGCAAACACTACTGCTGCCAGTTCCAAGTCGTGGGTCGGGTAATTCTTCTCATGATCACGAAGTTGACGTGATGCGTAAGATATTACCTTTCCATGCTGCATCAAGACACACCCCAATCCTCTGCCTGAAGCATCACAATAAACTGTGAATCCTCCGGTCCCATCTGGAAGTGTGAGAATGGGAGCCGTTATCAAACTTCGCTTCAACTTCTCAAATGATTCCTGGCACTCTGCTGCCCAAGCGAACTGCACATCCTTGCGGGTCAACTAGGTCATCGGCGCAGAAATCCTTGTAAAATTTGAAACGAATCGCCTGTAGTAGCCGACCAATCCAAGGAAGCTGCAAACCTCTGCCGCTGAACTAGGTACTGGCCATAACTCGATAGCCACAATCTTATGGGGATCTACTTCTACTCCTCCTCGAGTAATGATGTGACCCAAGTACGAAATACGATCGAGTCAGAACTCGTATTTACTAAACTTGGCGTACAACTGATGCTCTCTAAGCGTCTGAAGGACAATCCTGAGATGCTGCTCATGCTCTGCTTCGCTCTTGCTGCAGACTAGGATATAATCTAAGAATACGATCACGAACTGATCCAAGTAAGGCATGAAAATGCGATTCATGAGGTCCATGAATACGGCTGGTGCATTGGTCGCTCCAAAGGGCATAATAAGGAACTCCCAATGCCCATACCTCGATCTAAACGCTGTCTTCGGGATGTCCTGCTCTTTGACTCTGATCTGGTGGTATCCTGACCACAAGTCTATCTTCAAGAACACTGAAGCCCCTCTGAGTTGATCAAACAAGTCATCTATCCTCGGGAGAGAGTATCTGTTCTTGATTGTCACTGAGTTCAAGGTACGATAATCTATACATAACTTGGATGTACCATCATTCTTTTTCACAAGAAGCATCGGGGCTCCCTAAGGCGATCCACTTGCACGAATAAATCCCTTGGTCCTTAATTCTTCAATCTTCTTGTACAAAATCTCCAACTCTGAAGGTGCCATCCTGTAGACTCTCTCTAATACTGGTGCTGTCCCGGGGATCAAGTCTATAGTGAACTCGATCTCCCGTTCTGGCGGCATCCCTGGAAGTTCCTCTGGGAAGACATCTGGGAACTCTTCAACTATCCTGGGTAACTGTACTGCTGCTATGGCCATCCGCAATACTGGGGAAGATGGTTCCACTGCGCCTCTGGAAAATGAAACTCTGGCTCGCCTGGAATACTAAAGATAACCCTGCCAACATGGCAGTCTATCCTAGCATACTGGTTCCTCAACCAATCCATGCCTAAGACTACATCATAGTCTGCCATAGGGAACTCTATAAATCTAGCGGGGAACTCTCTACCGCTAACTACGATCCGACACGAGGAAAACACTTGATCTACTCCCACAAGACCATTACCAGTAAGTATATTGAGCCTTACTGATAATGACTCGGGCTCCAATCCTATCCGTGTCACGAATCGTGCAGACATGAATGAATGCGATGCACCAGAATCAAATAATACCGATGCTGGAGAGGAGTTGACGTGAATAGTACCTGCCACTACCTCACCTGGTGCAACTTCTTCTTCCATAGTCATCATCATTGCCTGACCTTGTCCTCTAGCTGCGGGTCCCCTCTGCTGGAAACCTCTCTGCTTGCTCTGCACTTGGGCTTGGGTGTACTGCTGCTGGTTCTGCTGATGAAATGCCTGGGCCTGAGGCAACAATGGCCTCGGGTACTACTGCTGCTGCATAGGTGCTGGTCCCCTAACCGATGGACTGGTTAGGTTGGAAGAGGATGAACTACCCCTATTCGGGCAGGCTCCTATTTTGTGATCTGCCGCTCCACAAGCCGGGCACAATCCCTGCGCCCTGTGCCAATCTGCCACCACGTGCCCTGGCTTCCCACAATGAGAACATCCTATCGCGGAAGTCTGCTTCTGCTTTTGCTGCTGCGGGTACGTCGGGGTTGAATGTTGAACCGACGTCACTGAGGCCGCCCGCCTCGGAGTTCCAATAGTCAAACTCCTAGCTGCCGGGGCTGGAGCTGATGATTGGTTCATCTGACTATGGGACCGCTTCCTACCTCCGGTCCTGTCCACGATCCTCTGGGAGGTGTACTCATGCCTTCTAGCTGCTCTCAATACTGCATCGAACATCTGGTGCTCGAACTGCTCAACCGCCAACAAGATCTCCAAATGCAGCCCTTGTTGGAACTGCTGGGCCCTATCAAACTCGGTTGCCACCAAGGTGGGGGCAAACCTACCGAGTCTAGAAAACTCAGATGCATAACTGTCGACCATTCTGCCTTCTTGCTTCAAGTTGGTAAATCTCGTCTGTAGGTCGTACCGAGCCACAACATCGAAATACTTCATCTGGAATCTTTCTCTAAATACTGCCCAAACAATGGGTGCCACTAATCCCATGGCTTGCGCTGCCCACCAACTGCAAGCCAAGTCTAACAACTGCAGGCGTACCACCGCCACCTTTCCATTCTCAGGTGTCCTGGCTGCTTCTAGAATGACCTCTGTATCCTGAAGCCAAGCGTCCGCGGCAATCGCATCCTCACTGCCGTCGAAGAATGGGGGGTTCAAGCGCTTAAAGCTGTTGGCCGTGCTGTTCCCTGGATGACCGCCTCTAGTCAAAGCATCTGCCACTACCTGGTGCAATGTGTCTCCTCTACGGTCCTGGGAAGCTATCAAGGTCCTGATGAGACCTACCAAGTTGCCATCGTCAGGCTCTGCATGCTGGACAGGCCGAACCGGGGGCTCTCCTCCGGAAGGTACAACTCTGGAGGCTACTCTGGAATGCTGGGCTTGATCTTCGGGTTGCTGCTGGTCCATGAGAAGTGCTCCACCTTGCTGATCGGTGTGGTCAGGTATAGTGCCTCTGAAGAAGGCGACACATGGAAACAATAAGGAAGGACCGGACAGATCAACGATACAAGCACATGATCAGGACAAAAATCTAGAGATTCAGAGGATATGAATGGAGATCAAAGACGAGTACTGATTGAGACATCTATCTGGTAAACCCTCACATATCTTGAATGCCAAGACCTGCATGGGCCACCACTTAAACCATGTGACGCCCCAGAACCAGAATACTGGAGAGCGGGGGCGAACATAGCCAGCTACGTATATTGAAATGGGATCCACCTCGCTATACGGTCACGGCTGTCTAGATATAAGGGTTTACTACAAGCCAACGGTCTCTTAAGGTCAAGCCTATTGTCTCAATCTCAAACAAATAATATAATTACAAGATATTAGACCACCAAATATATAATAAAAGGCGTCCCAAATATTACATATTCAACTGATCATGAAGCTAGTCATACAAAATGCGAGGACTAGCAAGAGTTAAGTCATACATGATCAACCCTAGGATTTGTTAACCATGTTTACAGCCTGTAGGCAGACAGTAAGTAATGTGCATCGAGCTAACAGGTGCTCGTCGGCTAAACGCCTCAAAAGAATAATTTACAATGGAGTGAGTGAAACAAAATGGAAAACCCACTCGTAGCCCGGGTTCCTTCTAGTCGCCACCATTGGGCTGGAAGTTCGGTAGATCCTCGGGTGTTGCTCCAAAATCTGGCCACACAAAACCAGCTGGGTCAAACCCCAGAAAGAGCAAGTGCCACAAAGGAGGCCACAAAATGAGAACAAAAGCCAGCATATCAGAACATAAGAAAATGGAAGAAAAGTACAAGTAATAAAAGTACAGCAAGACAATAAACAACTAGGGACATGGAACCATTCTGGGAGCCAGATTACAACCCGTAAACCAAACAAGGACCGGGGTTGTAACCCTTCGCCTGAATAGCACTTGCCTCTATCCATTTATTGTTAAAGATAAGTAAAACAATCATGTACAGGAGTACCAGGTACAGAGACTTAGACGATACTTGGACCCGACTAGACACCATCCATTCACAAGCGGCCAAGCAAATACTACGGCTTACTACTTAACTAACTAGGGTTATCACAAGCCTAATTACTAACAAGATACAAGTGAGAATTTCTTAGTCCAAGCCCTGCAGACTATCTAGTTATCCTTCCGCGGATTGAGAGTATGGTTGGGTACATCGCCTAGGAGACGATATACCCTTAGGTGACTTAGAGGTACAACACATGACAGTGTGCTGGAAGTGTGCTCTACTCGTCGGCAAGCTACAAGTCTATTAAAGCTCCCAGTTAACGAGATTACTTGTGACTAGAAATTTTCCATCTTCTAGTTTGATCTAATCATTAGCCTAATCCAATTTAGTATGAGTCCCTGGCCGTGGTGCCCAGGGAGTCACGTCCTAGACATGATGCATGACAAGACAAGTAGATTTGCACAAGGCAACAAGAAGAACACCTACGGTGTCAGGGTAAGTCAAGTACGACCAGTTATCAAGTCGAGTCAAGTCAAGAGTGCGTCGAGGCGGCCACTATCAAGATATTAAGTTACAAGGGATTAATTACAGGTTGCAGGTTACAAGATAAAAGCCACAAGTTACAGGTGTACCATATCAAGTTACTGCCAAGATCAGAGAATGCTAGTCCTAAATTAAAGACACCAAAAATCGTGTCAAGACGTGTCAGGTTAAGTCAATTCGTGCTGTGGGCATCAAGCTTTCAGAAAACAAAATCAGCAAGAGAAAAACCGAGAACCAAGGGGAACACCAAGGGTCAGAAGGGGAAGCCATGGCATGGGTATGCCAGGTAAAGGGCTCGGGCAAGCGTTGCCAAGAGACGCGCTCGGGAACTGTCGCAGCGCGCCAAGGGGCGCGGGGAGCATGCGCGCAGGGGCGCGGGTCCAAGCGCGCAGGGGGCACGGGGGCCGAGCGCGCAGGGGCGCGGGTCCAAGTGTCACGACCCGCACCTAGGGTTAGGGTACGAGAACGTAACAACGCCCAACCTACGCCGCAGTGTCGGCGGTAGAACGCTGTCCTAGGTCACAATATCTAACATATAATGCTAAGCAGTTTATACTCCCCGAATGGGGGTACATAGCAGGATGTAAACTCAATCACATCTAAGGTAGAGCATAATGGAAGATAGATAAAACATGAAATCCAAAAGATACAGCAGATAGAAGTCTAAGTGTCTAAGATACACAAACCCAGAAATATGTCTCAAAGCTCAAATACTGTAATCCATAAAGTAAATACAACTCCAGACAACTAAAAATAGCTAACTAAACAACCTCTAATGTGTCTCCTCTAGGCTAGCAGGCAACCTCCAAGCTATCTGTAAAATTTATCAACAGGTCCAGTCAGGACAGGAGCGAGCACAGTACATCTCAACAATTCATAGCTGGTTAGAAAATATCATGCAGTAAAGTAAGATATAGATACTGAAGGAAATGCAGTATGTAAACAGAGAGAGAACTGTAATAGAAATATCTACTATAAGTAGAGAGCTACCAGTGACTAGTGATTTAGAGTACAAAGTCGACATATGAACGGCTTGATTTGCACATGGCTATACTAAAGAGGCGTACATGGCTATTCTACTTTGGAATTGTTCACATGGCTATTTATACTCCCCGAACCCCCAATTAATACACAAGGATCCAACCAAGTTATGTTATGATTCTATGTAACAGCCCGAAGGGGGGTAAGCCCCCGAAGGGTGATAAGCCCCCAAAGGGTGATAAGCCCCCAAAGGGTGATAAGCCCCCAAAGGGTGGTACATATTAGTCCTATAAATGGGATAAGGATTCAAAGAAGACTCTGTGATCATATGGGTATATATCACAAGTGATCAAAGAACCAAAGAAGCATAATGATACGCCATGTAAGTGAAACGCACAGAACATAGAGTACCCCGACGCTCCTGAAGGGATAACATCTCAAGAAGGGATCCATATAGTACTAATCCGTGTGACCAACGTGACAGTATCAAGTAAAGTAATTTAATGCAGGAAATAATTCTAAGCAGGATATGAAATGATCAGAGAATGTACTCTCCTGGTCTGAATGTCCAAAGTAAATATAATGTCCGAGGAGAGGTGTATGGCTCCTAATCAGAACAACACAAGTCACAACAAGTCCAAAATGCAATATGAAGTTCTATGATGTATTCTACATGATTCTAGGTCAATCCAGACCAAAGTTAACTCTTGGTCAACTTGGTCAACCCTGAAAGTCAAACCTAGGTCAACTATGGTCAAACTAGGTCTAACAAGTCTAAATAGGTCAAACAAGTTATTCTAGGTCTAAACAAACTAAGTATATGCAAATCAAGTATCCAAGATAGCTACTAACTCATAGCCTAAGTCACTTGCGAAACCAAGCACAAAACTAAACCATAAGCTAACAAGGCACACAAATTAGTCATATAATGTATATATATTATTCACATTCACATATTCATATACATAGAGATATATATAGGAAAGCTATATATATAGGCACATATATATATATATATATATATATATATATATATATATATATATATATATATAGAGAGAGAGAGAGAGAGAGAAGAGAGGTAAAAGAGTAAGTGAGTATGTGTGTGTTTGGCATGTTGTGAAAGGATATGTGTTAATGTTCTAAAATTTAGTGATAGGTAGGTGTATGTGACATGAGATACATGATGTCAAAGGGTGTATGAATGCATGTGTGTAAAAGGTTATAGGTTAACTCAGTTTATAGAAATATACATACATACTTACCTTGTATATGCATACATACATATCATGTATATTATATTTACATGATACATACATGTATACTTGTATTATATTATACTTACATTCATGCATATTAGATACTTGTATTTATATTAACATATTACAAATTCATTTCATTCATGCATCTATGTATTAGCTACATGTTTTATACATTGCATACATTGTATATTCATATCATTTCATACATTAACATAGAGACATACAAACATGCACACATCATATATTTCATACCTTGCATTACCTTACATATCATGTTATATATTATCATTCATTCCTTTCATATATTACATTATCTTCAAGTTGAATACATCATATATGGATACAATACATTATCTTGCATGCTTGCATTCATATATTATTCTATATTACCTATATACATGTATTTCCTCTATTCATTCATGCTTGCATCATATACTCATATTACCATACATGTTATCATTATATATTGCATTACAATATCTATATATTATGTATTCATATCTATCATTACATATATATCTGTATTCATCTCTAGCATTTATATATACTTTCATGCATACATTGTATATCATTCTTTCATTCATGCATTGCTTATATGCATTATATTAATTGCATTCCTACATGCTTGCATTCAACCATATATACATTAATGTAAAAGAATATATATATCATATTATATTATTTCATTCATCTAACATATCATGCATTACATACTCTATATTCATTTAATATCTACATAGGCTCATAGGTTACACAAAATGCATATATCGTGTAGTCACTCTTCTACTTAAAACCAATACTGTAACAATTGGGAATTCACTAAATTCTAGGATTAAAGTATGTTACATATCTTTGTGTTAGCTTTCGAAACTTTAAACGGATCGTATTTTCGTGTCCGGAAGCTCCCGAATCGCAAAAACACCGAAATGCGTTCGTCTTTCATACAGCTGACACTCAAATAATTTTACAGAAAGTTTAGAATGAATTTAGTTTATTAATATTTGGAAAGCTAACTTCGATACGCTTCTTTTAAAAAAAAGGGAGATTAATTGGAGTTATGAGCAAAAAGTTATGACATTTCTAAGTTGCTCTATCTACTAAAAACGTGGATAAAAATTATGACGAATTTAGGTAGTTTGAGACAAAAGAAACACAAGTATATAACGTAATATATCAAGAACTCACTCTCTACACTAATATATATATGAGACACTATAGAACACATCTCCAATACAAAAATATGAGATTAAACATGTAATAATTCATTCATACATAACAACAACACATAGTGTGTCCAAATTTGGGGTTTTCCCACATGGACACAACCACAACACAAAGACACTCCTATGACCTCCAAATGGACACGAAATGGACATAAATGGAGATACAACCATGGGGGTCATTCCTATGGGTTCAAAATATTTTATATGCATGTAGGGATGGATTAGAGGAGAGATTATACCTACCGGAGAGAGATTCAAAGGAAAAGCCTTCCGATACGGCACCGACACGTAGAGATTCCAAAAGGACACGAACGAGCTCAGAATCCTCCCAAACTTGGCTAGCACCCTCTAACCATGGAGTAGAAGAGAAATAAAGAAGATTTGGTGGATGAAGGGGTGATTTGGAGATGAAATCAATGGAGGTTCATCTCTAAATTAATTTGGGGAAGAACAAGAGAGAGAAAGTGGATGAAAACAAATGAATGAAGGAGTGACTCACTCCTTATCCCCCCTCATAAGTGGCTGCCCAAAAAGAGTGTGGTGTCCCCTATTTGAATGTCCAAAATGCCCTCCACTAATATATTTGATTTAAATTAGGAATGGGTTAAAGGTTGAGGTCAATTTAGTCTAGTTTTAAATCTCTAATTAAACTAAACCTATCCGTAAATAATTAGTCTAACTACTAACTAAAATTAATATCATGTAGACTAAAATTAATATCATGTGGGCCATGCCTAACTAGTGTGTGGGTCCCACTAGAGTCAAACTACCCCCCGAGTTCCCGTTTCAAGTCGGATTGAGTTGAAATTCGAACCCGACTCAAATAACCCCAAACAATATCATAAATAATAAAATAAATTTCAACCCCAAAATAATATCATAAATAATAAAATAAATTTCAACCCCAAAAATAATATCATAAATAATAAAATAAATTTCAAAAATATTCAAAAATGTAAAATGACAAAAATACCCGTTTCTGAAATTGGGGGAGACACCAAGTGCGCAGGGGCGCGGGGCCGAGCGCGCACGGCGGGGTCCAAGTGCGCAGGGGGCGCTGGGACCGAGCGCGCAGGGGTGCGGGGTCCAAGTGCGCAGGGGCGCGGGGGCCGAGCGCGCAGGGGCACGGGGTCCAAGTGCGCAGAGGGCGCGGAGGCCGAGCGCGCAGGGGCGCGGGGTCCAAGTGCGCAGGGGACGGGGTCCAAGTGCGCAGGGGGCGCGGGGCCGAGTGCGCAGGGGGCCAAGTGCGCAGGGTCCAAGCGCGCAGGGGCGCGAGGAGCCAAGCGCGCAGAGGGCGCGCGGCCAGCAAGGCGCACAGCGCGCGGGGCTGAGCGCAATCGGGCGGGCAGCAGCGCGCTAAAGAGCGCGCGCGCCCGGGTCAGCGGCCAGCGCCAAAGGGCGCGGCGCAGGGGAAGCCCGGCGCTAAACACGCGGCTGGGAGGGGTCTTTTCCTCCTCAAGCTGAGAAGAAGAACTCTAATGGCCTCTAAACTTTGGAACATCACAACTTGGTCCATAAAATACGAACTCCGGATTTTCAAGAGTCTAACTTGTGTAAATTAAATTCTCAACAACATAGAAGCATTCAATCAAGCAAAATCTAGTTTGGTAAATCAAACCCAAGAAATTTTAAAATGGTAGAAACTTAGATCTAGGAGAATCCAAGCTCCAAATCAAAAAATGTCAAGTTCTAGTGTTGTTCCAAATCATCTAATTAAGCTAATAGACAAATAAAATTTGCTTTATTGGTGGCAAGATGCACTTGCCTATGGGTGGGGTGTTGTGTGAAGAAGGAAGAAGAAAGAAGAAGAAGAAAGAGAAGAAGGAGTTATAAATTATAGGGGAAGTAATGAGGAGAGAATGGTTTGGGGATTTAATGAAGGTGGTTGTGGTGGAATGAGGGTGGAGTATAGGCTAAAGTGTTCCATTGGGTTTAAAATCAAACCAACCCAACTAAAACCGAGCCGAACCGAAACCCAAAATACGAGAAAACCCAAAATTCTGCAAGTCGAGAAAAATAAAAATACATGCCAAAATCCAACTACGAGTATAAATACGAAATACGGAAATGAGGATACACTTTCTCCGACCTGGAATTGACTTCTTTGTCATCCTCCTTCCCCCATACCTTTATCCTCAAATTTTCCTTCCGTGTCCCAAACTCCCCAGGGTGCAGGAGGCGATAGCCAGTTGGAGACTCAAGGCGAATTATCGTGTGGCCCCCTTGATCCCAGACATATTCTCCTCCGCCTCTCCTCCCACTACGGCCATAGGACCGTGTGGTCCAAGGACACTTGCAGGATCGATTCCTACCAGATGAAGATCATCAAGTGGTCACCATGCTTTAACACCAAAGAAGACTCAGCGATGGTCGTCGCCTGGGTGACCCTGCCTAATCTACCACTTATATGCTTTGTCCCAGCGGCACTCAGGCGTATTGCCAATTCCTTCGGAACGTATGTGACAACGGCTCCAGAGACCAGTAACCTCATAAAGGCCCACTATGCCAAGATCTGTGTGGAAGTCGATCTCACTTCAGAACCACCCAATTTTATTACCATCGAGCTGGCACCCTGACCCACACCCAACAAATCCTCTACGACAACCATATTATGTTCTGCAACCACTACCATTTAAGAGGTCACCTACCAAAGCACAGCCACCGTCTTCACCCAGAAATCAAGAAGAAATTAGCCCGGAAAGATAACGAGCTAACAGAAGGGAGGACTCCCAAGCCACCCCTTCTACCACTTCCGAACTCGAACACTCGATTCGGTTCTAGTGACGGCAAGACAGACCACAGTGAGCCCCCTAGCAAAGCCATGATCCCCTTCATCATCCAACCTCTTGCTCTCTCCAACCAATTCGACATTCTGGATTCGGGTCACTCGAAGCACTAAAGGATACTGCTTGCCTATTGCGATTTTAGCCCTCTCCGAGATAGCGTCCAACCCCCCTATCACGGAGGGGGTAGAGGCGATCACGGATTCCAGCAACGCAGATCAACAACACACCAATGAGGACCTGTTGAAGAAATCCTTGCTATTCTTCCCAACGAGGCTGATCAACAACACACCAGCGAAGACCCAGTTGAGGAAGCCCTTGCTATCCTCGGGCCAGATCAAGCTAGGAGAGGACTTGTCACGACCCGTACCCTAGAGTTAGGGCACGAGAATGTAACAACGCCCAGCCTACGCCGCAGTGTCGGCGGTAGAACGCTGTCCTAGTCTCAATACATCTAACAGTATAAGACTAAATAGTTTATAATCCCCGAATGGGGGTGACATAGCAGAATGTAAACTCAATCACATCTAAGGTAGAGCATAAAGGAAGATAGATAAAACATGAAATCGAAAAGAGATACAACAGATAGAAGTCTAAGTGTCTAAGATATAAACTCAGAATACATCTCAAAACTCAAATACAATAATCCATAAATACAACTCAAGATGACTGAAAAAACTATAAGCAAAACCCTAGCTATCTATGCAACCTCTACAGTCTCCTCTAGGCTAGCAGGCAAGCTCCAGGCTATCTGTAAAATTTATCAACGGGTCCAGTCAGACTGGAGCAAGCACAGTACATCTCAACAGATCATAGTAGTTAGAAAATATAATCATGCAGTAAAGTAAGATACAGGATCTGAAGGAAATATAGTATATAAACAGAGAAAGAGAACTGTAATAGAAATATCTACTATAAGTAGAGCTAACAGTGGCTAGTGAGTCAGAGTACAATATAAACATGTGAATGGCATAGATTCTAGAACTATACTATGGAGTGATTCTGGGAACTGTACTACTTGGATATTATTCACATATTTACTTCTACTCCCCCCCGTACCCCCAATCAATACACAATCCAACCAGGTTATGTTATGATTCCATGCAAAGGTCCCACAAGGGGTGATACATGGATAGCCCATAAATGGGTGATTCTGGGAATGCCCATAATGGGGTGATTCTGGGAATGCCTATAAATGGGTGATCCTGGGAAGACTCTGTGATCATGAGTACATGTCACAAGTGATCGAAGAACCGTGAAGCATAGTGATACACCATGTAAGTGAAACGCACATACATGTAGTATATGCTCCCTGAGGGATAACATCTCAAGAAAGGATCCATATACTAATCCGTGTTACCAACGTGACAGCGTCAAGTATAGTAATCTAAAGCAGGAAAATAATTCTAACAGGATATAAATGATCAAGAATGTACCCGCCTGATATTTGAATATCCAAGGTAAAATATTGTCCGAGGAGAGGTGTCTGGCTCCTAATTAGAACAGCACAGTCACAACATGTCCAGAAGGGTAATTAAAGCACTACAATGTATTCTACATGAATCTAGGTCAAACTAGGCCAAAGTCAACCTTGGTCAACTCTGGTCAACTGCACTAGTCAAACTAGGTCAAACTAGGTCATATCCTAATCCAGCAAGTCTTACTAGGCCTAACCAAGACTATCCTAGCAAGCACACATCAATACGGCTATACAAGCCAACA
>JANAVB010024328.1:0-39190 GCA_029216955.1 Iris pallida
ATGTATGGTTTCAGGACACTGAGGTTATTCTAGAAGCAGCAAAGAAGCCAGAGAATGAAAAGGTGGCTGTGGTGCGCCTACAGTTATTGGATTTGGCCTGCAGCTGGTGGACAGCACAGGCCGTTGGATTAGTGGCACATATTGCCTGGGCAGTATTTCTTGAGAGATTCCAGACCAAGTATTTTGATATTGTAGCTCGGTACGATCTACAGACGAGGTTCACCAATTTGAAGCAGATGCAAAGAAAGGTCGACGGATACGGCCGAGTTTCGAGACTTAACGGTTTGCTCCCACCTTGGTAGCGACCGAGTTCGATAGAGCCCAGCGGTTCCAGCAGGGACTTCACCTGGAGATTTTATTGGCAGTGGAGCAGTTTAAGCATCAGACTTTTGATACAGTATTGAGAGCAGCTAGGAGGCATGAGTATACCTCCCAGAGGATTGTGGACAGGACCGAAGGTCGGAAGCGATCTCATGGCTTCATGAATCAGTCTTCAGCACCAGCCCCGGCAGCTAGGGCTTTGACCATTGGAACCCCGAGGCGGGCGACCTCAGTGACATCGATTCAGTATTCTATCCCGACGAACCCTCAGCAGAAGCAGAAGCTTTCTTCCACAGTGTGATGTTCATATTGTGGGAAGCCAGGACATGTGGTGGCAGAGTGTCGCAGGGCGCAGGGATTGTGCCTGGCTTGTGGAGCATCGGACCACATGGTTGGAAACTGCCCGAATAGGGGTTGTTCATCTGTTGGCCCAATGATTGTATCATGTTTTTGAATAGGGTTAATCTGTTAAGTTTAACATTTCATTATCACTAATCTTCATACCATCACTATAGCATTTCTACTTCTACTTATATATGTGGTGATATGTGCCTATTGTTTTACATATTAGTTATACTAGTTTTCATTATTATATCATTAATACTTATGCTATCACTATTGTAAGCATTGTCCTAATATGCCTTAAACTTGATACATTGTATATTGCTTTGTTCGTCTATCATGTACTTGCAGTAAAAGCAATAAACAAGATCAAACATGAACAAATGCAAGAAAAAATCAAGATGGGCCAAAGACGATGGTCTCCCACAAGATTTTTCTGAACCACCTGACGAAATCTCCGGAGTCACGCACTCGGAGGTTCCGCTGACCGTCAAGGAAGAAGCTACCGTCAAGGAAGAAGCCAACATCTATCAAGGAAAGAAGCCAAGCCAAGCCATCATCATTTCAAGACTCTACAGAAGCCTGCTCCTACTACAGTATATTTGGAGTCTGTAATGAGTCTTAGGAATCATTATAAATACAAGAAATAGATGGCAAAATCGAAAGCTAGGGTAGAAAATAATCCAGGACAATCTTCGGAATCCTGGCAGATAATCCGGCGGATCTCCGCGAAAATCCGACGGAAGATCCGAATGGTCTCACAGAATACCTTCTGTGAGTGTTCGGATTATCCGGCAAAAAACTGTAAAATTTCGACAAATTTTTTGCCATATGACCGTTTGCATTCCAACGGTCGAATTTTACGAATGATTGATCCCAACGGCTCTATTTATAGTCGTTGGACTATACAGGAGGATGATCCGGCAAATTTTTATAGAAATCCGGCGGATGATCTGTCAGCCTAAGAAAGTTGCATTATTGTACTTTTCTTTGCTTTTGTTATAAATAGCCTTGAACCCCTTCATTCAAGGTTGATGCTTTGAGCCTAAAAATTTCTAAACCACCAAAGCCTATCCACAAACAACTCTAACAAAGCTTTCATTTGCCATCCACAAATTGTGTTAGAGTTATTGAGTTGAAAAGTAAGATCTTCATCTTATTGTATAAGGAGATCAAAACCTATTGTGAAAGGTTGAAGTTGGAGAGTCTTCGTATCCAAACTCTTGGTTGAAGTCGGAGAGGCCTTCGGATTAAAGCTCTCGTGTAAGAAGTTGGCGAGTTCTTCGGACCCAAACACGTGTGTAACTATTTGCTCAAATAGTGGATTAAATCCGGAGAGAGTTCCGGGACTGGATTGCTTCTAGGGAGGATACCAGGATACATCGGGTGTCGGTATTGTTATTGCTTCTTCTCTTGCACTTATATTTTTAAATTGCCAATTAGCTTGTGCTAAGTGCTTGATTAGTTAGCTTGACCCTATTCACCCCCCTCTAGGGTTCCTACAATTGGTATTAGAGCAAGGACTCTATTGTTAGGCTTAACATCCTTAGAGTAGATCCTTGTTAATTTTTTTATGGCATCGTATTCCTCCTCCTCCGATAAAGAGGGTTTTACTTCTAGTAGCATAGACAATCATGTTTCTTCTAAATGTAAGAAATGCTCTAAGTGGAAAGCCATGGCTAAACAATCCTTAGAGATTCTTGACAATATTTATTCCACAAATGAAGAACTTTCTGAAAAGGTTATTCATTTAGAAGAAGCAAATGAGTTTTTGAGAAATGAAAACAATGACTTGTTATCTAGACTTGATTCTCAAAACTCATCATGTATTTCTTTAAAGAGTTTGAATGAGGCTTTAATCTTGAAAATTAAATCTCTTTCATCATCCGTAGAAGATCTCAAGAGTCAAACACATGAGTTATCCCATTTGCATGATTCTTCTATTGATGCTTTAAAGACACAAAATGATGCTTTTATCTCTAGAATTACTTTATTTGAAAAAGTGAATGATACTTTAAATGCTAAATTTGATTATCTTACTTGCATATATGATGATTTGTTATTAGAACATAATATTCTTAAAACCAAATCTTTTCATGCTCACTCTAGAGATATTCATCATTCTAGTATGTCACATGTTCATAACCATGCTCATTCTGATATATGTGCACACACTAGCATTAGGTGCTTCTATTGCTCTCGCATTAGACACATGACTGTTACATGCCCTATTCGTAGGACTTTTACTGCCAATGTTAGAGTAAATGCTATATGGGTTCCTAAAGCTAATAAATATGGATCCAAGTTTATTTGGATACCAAAGTCTTTACCTAATATTGTAGGTGGAGCTTCTTCTTTCGGGACATAGCATTGAGGAGCGTGTTGGTGGTTGCAAAGCTCAAAGGTCATCTTCCAAGCAATTGTACCAACACAAGCGTGGCCACTAGAGTCACTTTGGTAACATGCTAAACGATTCTCTTTAAATTGTTTATATTTATAGAATCTAGCATGTTTTACTTGATGTCTTGCTATTAACTCACATTGATATCCTTTAGTTGCCTTTTATATAAATCAATGTGGGATATAATACTAGCATGCTTAGTTAATTTTCTTATTATAATTCTTTTATCTAGCATGACTAGTTACTCGGCTTAAATGATTAGTTCACACTATGCAGTTTATCACTCATTTTCTATTAAGTGTGACACATTTGATTTATGCATGTTTGTTATTCTTAATCTCTATATTATGAAGCATGCATATCACTCTAGTCCATAGGAGCTTGATTTTGATTTTAGTTAATATGATTTTAACTCTCCGTCTCTAAAGTTTTTGAGGATAGTTACTTCTTACCGATTTCTTCTTAATATGTAATATTTACTTTAAATCGGTATTTGTGAATATATATGTTTAGCACAAGTTTCTTATCACTTGACAAGTATACACTTATACTTCTATTTTAACTTTGTACTTACATAATATATTTATTATTGATTCTCATACTTTATCTTGATTATCTTCTTGAGAATCAATTATGTCTTTGCCTAATGAAGTTTATTTATACATGTTTTTGAATTTGTAATAGTTTTTCAAATATTCATTAAGAATACATGACTATATACATTAAATTTCCATCTACATATAGTTCATGTATCTCTTATATTGATATCTATTTTTGTATAAATACCTTTATGTAGGCATATGAGTTAAGCTAAAGTTTTATATTAACTTGAAGAGTATTTATTCATACTTGTTACTTTCAAACTTGTGCTTAACTCATACTCGAGCTATTGATTCTTTTGATCAAATTTGTGTATCTCTTTTTGAATCAATAAGCTTCTTCCTTAAAGCTTTCTTTTAATGATGTCTTCTTAGCTTTTTAGTTGACTTTATGGTCTCTTGATTCTTGAATCTTCTCATGTATGCCTATTTATATATATAGTTTTAACTATGTGATTCCTAACTTTTCATATGTATTTATTTTATTCCTTTAAGTTGGGATGTTGAGAGAAATCTTTATTAGTGTCTTGTTCATGGCTATTTATAAAAGTTCTTTTAAGGATCACATATTTTTGTGCCTTACCTTGTATGTTGATTTTACCTCTTTAGTTAGTGCACATTTTATAGTCTATATATTTTTACTTTTCTTTGGTGCACTATGAAAGCTCTTTGAAAATTTGATTTTATAGAGAGACGAAAAATCCGACGGATTTTCGGTATAATCCGGCGGATCATCCGACTGCAAACAGCAAGTCTGTGAGCAATAGTTCGGATCATCCGACGGATATTCGCAAAAATTCGACGGATAATCCGATCAATTCCAGCAGCTTTGTGAGCACTAAGTTCGGATAATCCACCGGACTTCCGCTGAAATCCGACGGATAATTCAATCAGCTTTCTTATTTTTAATGTGCTTTCCTTGCTCATTCCTTGGGTTTATGCTTCTTTGGAATTATTGTTTCCCAATGATGTTGTTGTAGCACATGAAATTCCATGTATTGATACATCATATGTCTTATGTCCTTAGCTACTATGGTTTGAGCTTTTGGTTAGAGATCTCTCATTTCTAGAGAATACTCTTATTTCATAATGGCTATAATATTTTGTATTCTCTAGATCGATCCATTATTTTATTATCTTGGGTTAATCTTTATACTTGGTAAAGAGATTTATTTTATTTGTGTTTACATGAATATCTCTTTTGGCCTATACTTGATAAAAGTCTAATTTTTTTATTCTGTTATCTTATACTCTTATCCTTGCTTAATAAAGAGTCTACAAATCATTTTGATCATTCAAAATGTATTATACTTATTAAGAACTCTTTGCTTAAGTAAGTATTTTTAGTGTTAGTGACTTAAGATTTAATGAGCACATTTATATTGTTAATGGCTTCCCTCATTAATCTTATTTGGATTATATAGTTTGCTTATTTGTGATATATTATTAAGCTATATAATTTTGGCGCACTTTAACACATCTAACTATATTCCTATACTTCAATCTATATATGATATGCTAGTTTACAAAAACAAGATTTGTGATATGCTTGATCTCTAAAACTAGTTTTACAAATTTTTTATTAGATCTTGTTTTCTCTTAGAGGTTTGTGATTCCTTGTTTTAACTTTTTTCCATACTAGTCATTAGCAAGTCTCTCTTAAATTTCTCTCACTTTTTGAGTCATGATTTTATCGTATTATCATTACATCTCTTTAGATTGAATGTGTGATCATTTTGAGATTGACTCTTTTCTATATTTTTTATCGATCTGTAAGATTCTTTATAAATATGGATTTTGAATTTTCTCTTGATGAGATTTATCATTGGATCATGTTTATTCTTTTGTTTACTTTATGAATGATCCTAATGATTAAGTAGTCTTAAATTATCTAGTTATGAGATTATCAAGTTAATTTATTACTCTACTTTGACTACTCATGGTTTATCACATATGACCTTTGCTATTTGAACTTTGTGGGTTATTAATTTACCATTAGCAAGGTTTGGATTTATCCGTTGTTGGATAAATCTATGGTACAACATACCTAGTCCATGCAAAGTAATAAATTGGTTGATTCTTTCTTGATTAGATAATCATGGACATGATATTTGAGGTTTATTTTTATTTTATTTTTTTAGCGATATTTTGACTCTCATCATGATTGATTTAACTGTCCTTATTTTTTTTTCATGATGACATCTTTTGATTACATGTGCTAAATTGGAATATTCTTTTGTTTTCTCATCTTTAGTAAGTATTAATTGGATATCTCTTCTTGACTAAAGATGACATTATTCATTTTATGACGATTTTATAGCCTTATATGCATTGAGCAAGGGGGAGAAATCCATAGTTGATTTACCCCTAGATTTTGATGCCATAAGTGCTTTGAAACTAGTTACGCATATTTTGAGGGGGAGCAAATAAATTGTTTTAATTCATCTATACCCTCTAATATGTCGTATACATAGTTTATCATGGATCTATATTTTCTTCTTTTTCATATCTTATTGATTGAGGTCATGATATTTTTATTTTGAAGGGTTTATGAAAGTGTATGTGATTGTCATTATTATCTTATCTCTCTCTTTCATATGGGTTAAATATGTCATCTTGCTAATATTAACTTTCAAATCTTATCTTGATGAATATTATGCTTTCATTGATTTGGCTTTTCTTTCATGCTTAATTGATTTGGCTTTCCTTGTTGAGGACTTATCCAAAATTCATGATTTTTATCAACTTTGGTAGTACTTTGAGGGGGAGCATTCAAGTCGACTGAATTTTTCTTTTTCAAGTATTTTTCTTCTTTACCTTCATGTTTATCTAAAGGGCATTCATATAGCATGATAAGGTAATTGAGTTCAAATGCATGAACTTGGATAAGCATATAGATTTTGCAAATAATTAGATTACTTTATATCAATTGCAATATTTTACATTGATCATTCTTTTATTTTGTTCCACTTTTTATTTGTGGACAATTATGATTATTAATGGTTTTTTTGATCAGTGTATCAAGTTTACATCTTTTCAATTGGTATCAAGTTTATTTAATTTCATATCTCAATTGGTATCTATTAGTTGCAATTATCTATTCCTCATGGCTTTTGTTTGAAATCCTTTATTTCATAGTTCTCTTCTAAAACTAGAGCAATATTTCATATCCTATTGTGTTTTAGATTTATTCCTTGGATTTCAAGTTGGTAAACTACTTATTTCTTGTTTTTCAAATACTTTTAGTTTTACCAACCATTTTGTGTTTTGCAAGCAATTTTCTATTTTAGTACGCTACATTTGGTATGTAGTTTTATATATACTTGTCTTTACACACTTCTCCTATTATTCCTCAATTAGTATATCTTGATCATGATTGTCTATGCCTTCCTCATGCTCTGATTTATGTACTTAAGATTGATTTCTTATCTCTCAGTACGGAGGAGCGTATTTTTGATTATGTCAAAGGGGGAGACGTAAGTTTAATTGGGATAAAAGTAGTCTAAGTAGTATGCTTTTAGTGATATATGCTTATGTATGTGATATATTAGTGGTACATACATCTATTGTGTTCATACTAAACTTAACATATTTGCCATAATCAAAAAGGGGGAGATTGTTGGCCCAATGATTGTATCATGTTTTTTAATATGGTTAATCTGTTAAGTTTAACATTTCATTATCACTAATCTTCATACCATCACTATAGAATTTCTACTTCTACTTACATATGTGGTGATATGTGCCTATTGTTTTACATATTAGTGATACTAGTTTTCATTATGGTATCACTAATACTTATGTTATCACTATTGTAAGCATTGTCCTAATATGCCTTAAACTTGATACATTGTATATTGCTTTGTTCGTCTAACATGTACTTGCAGTAAAAGCAATAAATAAGATCAAACATGGACATATGCAAGAAGAAATCAAGATGGGCCAAAGACGATGGTCTCCCACAAGATTTTTCTGAACCACCTGACGAAATCTTCGGAGCCACGCACTCGGGGGTTCCGCTGACCGTCAAAGAAGAAGCTGCCGTCAAGGAAGAAGCCAACATCTATCAAGGAAAGAAGCCAAGCCAAGCCATCATCATTTCAAGACTCTGCAGAAGCCTGCTCCTACTACAGTATATTTGGAGTCTGTAATGAGTCTTAGGAATCATTGTAAACACAAAAAATAGATGGCAAAATCGAAAGCTAGGGTAGAAAATAACCCAGGACAATCTTCGGAATCCTGACGGATAATCCGGCGGATCTCCGCGGAAATCCGACGGAAGATCCGAATGGTCTCACAGAATACCTTCTGTGAGTGTTCGGATTATCCGGCGGAAAACTGCAAAATTCTAGCAGATTTTTTGCCATATGACCGTTTGCATTCCAACGGTCGGATTTTACGAATGATTGATCCCAACGGCTCTATTTATAGCTGTTGGATGATCCGGCAGATTTTTGCAGAAATCTGGCGGATGATCCGTCAGCTTGAGAAAGTTGCATTATTATACTTTCCTTTGTTTTGGTTATAAATAGCCTTGAACCCCTTCATTCAAGGCTGATGCTTTGAGCCTAAAAATTTCTAAACCACCAAAGCCTATCCACAAACAACTCTAACAAAGCTTTCATTTGCCATCCACAAATTGTGTTAGAGTTATTGAGTTGAAAAGTAAGATCTTCATCTTACTGTATAAGGAAATCAAAACCTATTATGAAAGGTTGAAGTTGGAGAGTCTTCGTATCCAAACTCTTGGTTGAAGTTGGAGAGTCTTCGTATCCAAACTCTCGGTTGAAGTCGGAGAGGCCTTCGGATTAAAGCCCTCGTGTAAGAAGTTGGCGAGTTCTTCGGATCCAAACTCGTGTGTAACTATTTGCTCAAATAGTGGATTAAATCCGAAGAGAGTTCTGGGACTGGATTGCCTCTAGGGAGGATACCAGGATACATCGGGTATCGGTATTGTTATTGCTTCTTCTCTTGCACTTATATTTTTAAATTGCCAATTAGCTTGTGCTAAGTGCTTGATTAGTTAGCTTGACCCTATTCACCCCCCCTCTAGGGTTCCTACATCATCATCGGCCAACTTTTCTAGTCATTCGGTGAGAGGACCAGTACCAGTCCAGCAGTAGAAGCAGTACCCGTTGTCGAGGCCCTTGCCGCCTCAGACCCAAATATTTCAGCAGCAGAATCTCCAACAATATGCATAAGTCCAAGTCCAGATCCAGAATAGGCAGAGAGGTTTCCAACAGAGGGGACCCGCACCCAGAGGACATGGTCAGGCGATGGCGATGACCGTGGAAGAAGGATTGGCACCAAGTGAGGTAGTGGCAGGTACTATTCTCGTCAACTCCTTTCCAGCATCAGCGTTATTTGATTCTGGTGCATCGCATTCATTCATGTCTACACGATTCGCGACACGAATAGGATTGGAGCCCGAGTCATTATCAGTAAGGCTCAATATACTTACTGGTAATGGTCTTGTGGGAGTAGATAGAGTATTTTCCTCGTGTCGAATCGTAGTTAGCGGTAGAGAGTTTCAGCTAGATTGGTAGAGTTCCCGATGGCCGATTATGATGTGGTCTTAGGGATGGATTGGTTGAGGAACCAGTATGCTAGGATAGACTACCATATCGGCAGGGTTGTTTTTAGCATTCCAGGCGAGCCAGAGTTTTTCTTCTCCCGAGGCGAAGTTGAACCTTCTCCTCCGGTATTACGGATGGCAGTGGCAACAGTGCAGTTACCCCGGATAGTCGAGGAGTTTCCAGATGTTTTTTTAGAAGAGCTTCCAGGTATGCTGCTAGAGCGAGAGATCGAGTTTACTATCGACTTGATTCCGGGGACAGCCCCAGTGTCGGAGAGAGTCTACAGGATGGCGCCGTCAGAGTTAGAGATATTGTACAAGATGATTGAAGAACTTAGGACCAAGGGATTCATTCGTATAAGTGGATCGCCTTAGGGAGCCCCGATGCTTCTTGTGAAAAAGAAGGATGGTACATCCATATTATGTGTTGACTATCGTACCTTGAACTCAGTAACAATCAAGAATAGATATCCTCTCCCGAGGATAGATGACTTGTTTGATCAACTTAAGGGGACAACATTATTCTCGAAGATTGATTTGCGGTCAGGATACCATCAGATCAGAGTCAGAGAGCAGGACATCCCGAAGACAGCTTTCAGATCTAGATATGGGCATTGGGAGTTCCTTGTTATGTTCTTTGGAGCAACCAATGTGCCGGCTATATTCACAGACCTCATGAATCGTATTTTCATGCCCTACTTGGATCAGTTTGTAATTGTGTTCCTAGACGACATCCTGGTCTACAGCAAGAATGAAGCAGAGCATGAGCAGCATCTCAGAGTTGTTATTCAGATTCTCAGGGAGCACCAGTTGTATGCCAAGTTTAGTAAATACGAGTTCTGGCTCGATCGCATTTCGTACTTAGGTCATATCATCACCATAGGAGGAGTAGAAGTGGATCCCCAGAAGATCGTGGCCATTGAGACATGGCCAGTACCCAGCACAGTTGTAGAAGTTCGCAATTTTCTTGGCTTGGCCGGCTACTATCGACGATTTGTTTCAAATTTTGCTCAAATTTCAGTGCCATTGACCTAGTTGACCCGCAAGGATGTGCAGTTTATTTGGACAACATAATGTCAGGATTCTTTTGAAAAGTTGAAGCGAGGTTTGATCACGGTACCCATTCTCACTCTTCCAGATGGGACCGAAGGATTCTCAGTGTATTATGACGCTTTAGGCTGAGGTTTAGGATGTGTTTTGATGCAGCATGGGAAGGTAATATCTTATACGTCACGTCAACTTCGTGATCATGAGAGGAATTATCCAACCCACGACTTGGAGCTAGCAGCGGTAGTGTTTGCACTTAAGCTTTGGAGATACTACTTGTAAGGAGATAGGGTAGAAATTTTCATCGATCACAAGAGTCTGAAGTATGTATTCACTCAGAAGGATCTTAACATGCGTCAGAGGAGATGGCTAGTGCTGCTTGTGGATTATGACGTCAACCTGCAGTATCATCCTGGGAAGGCCAACGTTGTTGCAGATGCATTGAGCAGGAGAGACGGAGTTTATTTCCTAACGGTACAGCCAGAGTTGTTAGCAGATCTTCAGAAGATGGGTATTGAAGTTGTCTTTCCTACCAATGTGGCATTGATGGCCAGCATGCAAGTTCAGTCCAGTATAGTTGAAAGGATTCGGATGGCACAGTCAACAGATTCTAAGCTTCAGCGGCTCAGAGCAGAGTGTGAGGCAGGACGGCGACCAGAGTTATGCATTCATGAAGATGGTACACTTCGACATGGTAAGCGTCTTTGTGTACCCAGTAGAGATATAAGACAGGAGATCATGGCAGAAGCTCATAGTTCGCAGTATTCCATTCATCCGGGCGGTACGAAGATGTACCGTGATATCCGTCAGTACTTTTGGTGGAATGGCATTAAGAGGAAGATAGTCCGGTTTATCTCTCGGTGTTTGGTTTGCCAACAGGTTAAAGCTGAACATCAGAGGCCAGCAGGACTTCTTCAGCCCTTGTCGATTCCAGAATAGAAATGGGTGCATATAACCAAGGATTTCGTGACTGGATTACCTAGGTCCCTAGCCGGTAGAGATGCTATTTGGATTATTATAGACAGGCTCACGAAGGTGGCTCACTTTCTTCCATTCAGAGTTGGTCAGTCGACGGCTCAGCTAACAGAGATGTATCTGAGGCATATAGTCAGGTTGCACGGGGTACCAGTCAGTATCACTTCGGACAGGGATTCAAGATTTACGTCGTACTTTTGGTATAGCCTGCAAGAGAGTTTGGGAACTCACCTCCAGTTCAGCTCAGCTTACCATCCGCAGACTGATGGTCAGTCAGAGCGTACCATACGAACCTAGGAAGATAATTGAGATCTTGTACCCTCGACTTCGGTGGTTCATGGGAAGATCACCTGTACCTGGTGGAGTTCTCGTACAACAACAGTTTCCAAGCCAGTATCCAGATAGCACCATTCGATACACTATATGGTAGGAAGTGCAGATCCCCGCTAGCATGGGACGATGTTGGAGAGAGGCAGATGCTCGGTCCAGAAATGATTGCTCAGACAGTTGAGGTGGTCAGAAGAGTCAGAGATCATCTCCGAGTTGCCCAAGATCGCCAGCGCCATTGGGCCGATTCTCATCGGCGCCCCCTTGAATTTTCTATCGGCGACCATGTATTCCTTAGGATCTCGTCTAACCGTGGTGTCATTCGTTTCGGCGTACGGAGAAAGCTTAGTCCTAGGTATATAGGGCCATTCGACATTCTGGAGCGAGTAGGTGATGTGTCATATCGTATCGCTCTCCCGCCGTCGTTGCGTGAGGTGCATGATGTGTTCCATGTATCCCAACTATGACGGTATATCCCGGACTCGAGCCACTGTAATGCATGTGGTTCGTATTACGTATTTTGGAATACATGTACGTATTTTTATCTTGTATTACATGATTTCTTGCTTGGCTTATCTTGGCATTTCATGGCTTGGTTTATTTTGGGTTGGTTCGGCTAGGCTTGGGTTGCCTTGGTTCATCATGAACCAACGGGGAGAACCCTTACCTACCAACACCATCCCCATTTATTAACCCCCACTCTTTTCTCTCTCCTCATTAATCTTCTTATTCTCCACCATTACTTCTTCACCTACCAGAGAGGGAGAGAGAGGGCTTAGGCAAGTGCATCTTGCTTCGTGGAGGAACTTCGTTTTTATTATTCCATTGTCTTCCTCTTGAGATTCTAACACTCTTTAGTGCTTAGCATTTTCAATTTCCATGGCTAAATTCTTCTAGATCTAAGTTTATAGTATTTTTGGATTTCTTGGGTTTTGATCTACTTAACCTTGTTATTTCCTAGTTTTGATGGTTCCATGTTGTAGAGACTTCCGTTCTACCCCATTTTGACCTATGAAAGTTCGGATTTGGGCTCCGGATGAAGGGTTTATGGAGCTCGGAAGCTTGGACTCATGGTGTTCTTCTTCTCGGATCAGGGAAGAAGAAGAATAGTGCAGCATAGCTGCCCTGGAGTATGGCAATACTTGACCGTATGAGTCTTCATGCGGCAACCATTCCTAGCCGCATAGGCCATGGGCAGCATTCTCAGCCGCATGAACTCCTTGCCTGTTAGCCGCATGAATTCCATAGCTCACTCGGCCGCATAAGTACTGATGTTTTTTTCGGCCGCATAAGCGCACTTGAACCCAGTCGCATAAGGCCCTGCTTGCCGCAGCCGCATAAGCGCACATCCCTCTGAAGCCGTATAAGACTGCTCGACCTAGCCGCATAAGGCCCTGCTTGCCTGAGCCGCATAAGCGCGCATCCTTCCTGAGCCGTATAAGCGCGCATGTTTCCGCAGCCGCATAAGCGCGCACTTTTTCAGCCGCATGAGCGCGCCCCCTTGCTGCTCCATGAATCCAAGTATCCCTACCGCGTGAGACCCGCATCCTTAGCCGCATGGCTCCTTTCATAAGTCCTCTTTTGTTATATTATATATATATATATATATATATATATATATATATATATATATATATATATTTTATATATATATATATATATATATATATATATATACTGCACTGTTATATTTATGCTCCTGTTTTCTAACACTCTGTGAAGGATTGTATTATGTGAACCTTGCACATATGTCCATGAACCTGATAATGGCCCGTCGTGGTGCACTCTCAACAAGAAAACTTGACATGATATATCCCGGCATGCTGTTACGACAGCTGGCCTGACATGACAAGTATGAATGACCTGGACACTATGGACGATTGTGTTTGTACAAATAAACTGGTACTGTCTTGCATCATGTCTAGGATAGGGATCCCTGAGTACCACGGTCAGGGATACCTATAGTAATTGACTAAGGCTAATAAACTAGAATAATTCAGTAGACATGAAGAGATCCCCAGCTACAGGCAATCCCGTTATCTGGGCGCATTCAGTGGATTTGTAGCCTACCGACGAGTAGGATACTTTTTCAGCACACCGTCGTATGGTGCACCCCTCATAAAATGGACATTCGACCTGGATAACCGGATGGTCTGCAGGGCTTGTGGCTGTTGGGATAATCTCATTGCATCTTGCTAGTAACTAGGCCTGTGATAACCCTAGTTAGTTAAGAGTATCAAGCCATACTTCTTGATTGGCCGTGATTGATTGGATGGAGTTTATTCCAGCTTAGTCTTATCTTGATCCTGTACAAGACTGTGACATGACACGATTGATTATGCCTGTCTCAACAATAAATGATCAGGGGTCCAGTTCTGTTCAGGCGAAGGGTTACAACCCCGGTCCTTATTTGGTTTAAGGGTTGTAACCTGGCTCCCGGAGCAGTTTTGTGTCCTCTCTTCGTTTATTGTCTTAGTGTACCCCATGCCATGCTCGTCATATTTTACTTCACTTCAACAGTATGATTTATTACTTATGCTGGCCTTAACAATAAAGATCAGGGGTCCAGTTCTGTTCAGGCGAAGGATTACAACCCCGATCTTTGTTTGGTTTAAGGGTTGTAACCTGGCTCCCGGAGCAGTTCTGTGTCCTTCCTTCGTTTATTGTCCTTCTGTACCAATAGTATTTGAGACGGATTTCTATTCAGGTGAAGGGCTGCAATCCCGATCCTTGTTTGGTTTAAGGGTTGTGACCTGGCTACTTGAATGGTTTCCTCATACTCAGTTTACTGTTGTTATCTCTATTATTATCAGTTCTTTATTTATTATCTTTTATATTCTATTGTGTTATGCTGGTTTTAGTTCCTAAGTGAAGCCTTCTTTGTGGTACTTGCTCTTTCTGGGGTCTGACCAAGCTGGTTTTGTATGGCCAAATATCGGAGCAGCTCAAGAGGATCTACCTACCTTCCAGCCAGATGGTGACCACCAGGCATAACCCTGGCAACGAGTGGGTTTCTTTTTGTTCTCCCACTTTATTGTAAATTTTTTTATTCTTTTGAGGCGTTTAGCCGACGAGCACTTGTTAGCTCGGTTGTACCTTTATTTACTGTCTGCCTACGGACTGTGACATGATTAACAGATCCTAGGGTTGATCATGTATAACTAAACTCTTGCTAGTCCTGACATTTTGTAACGACTAGCTTCATGATCAGCTGAATATGTAATGTTGGGGACGCCTTACTATTGTATATTTGGTGATCTTACATCTTGTAACACTTACTTGCTTGTGATTGAGATATTAGGCATTGTTCATGACCATAAGAGACTGTTGGCTTGTAGTTAAACCCTTATGTATCTAGACAGCCGTGACCGTATAGCGAGGTGGATTGCACTTTAATATACGTAGCTGGCTATGTCTGCCTCCGCTCTCCAGTATTCTAGTTCTGGGGCATGACAGCCACATCCCAGATCATTCGAAATTGGTTGTTGGTACCAACCTTTCGTATGAGGAGAGGCCCGTGTCTATATTGGACCGAAGAGAGAAGATACTCAAGAACAAGACTATCAAATTAGTCCGTGTTGCTTGGGGTCATCACTCTTTGGGTGAGTCAATATGGAAGCGTGAGGATGATATCCGATCGCGGTATCCCAACATGTTTGACTCGTGAGGTATAATGTCTTTTTTATACCTTATGCTCTCGATTCCTTGCTTGGATGAATGATTACATGGTAGACTGCTTAGTATAGCTTGTCTGTAATTAGTGTGGCTTGTCCTTGCCTCTCTAGCCTCTTAATTAAATTCCGAGGATGGAATTCTTTAAGGTGGGTAGAGTTGTAATGACTATAGTTCGTATTACGTATTTTAGAATACGTGTACGTATCTTAACTCGTATTGCATGTTTCCTTACATGGTATATTTGGGCATTTCATTGCTTGATTTATCTTGGTTTGGTTCGGCTTGGCTTGGTTTGCTTTTGAGTTCATCATGAACCAAAGGAAAACCCACTACCTATCACCATCACCATTTATTAACACATCCCCTTTTTTCTCTCCTTATTACTTCTCATTTACTCTTCTTCTTTCTCACCATTTACTCTTCACCTATCTGAGAGAGAGGGAGAGCTTAGGCAAGTGCATCTTGCTTCATGGAGAAACTCAAATTTTGTTGTTCCATTCTCTTCCTTACAACATCCTGAGACACTTTAGTACTTAGCATTTTTAATTTCCATGGCTAAATTCATGTAGATCTAAGTTTATTTTATTTTCGGATTTCTTGGGTTTTGATCTATTTAACCTTGTTATTTCTAAGTTTTGATGGTTCCATGTTGTAAAAAATTTTATTTTGCCCCATTTTGACCTATGGAAGTTCAAATTCTGACCTCGGATGATGGATTTATGGAGCTTGGAAGCATAGCCTTCATAGTTCTTCTTCTCAGAAATTTGGAGAAGAAGAACAGTGCTTGACCGCATAGATTTTCATGCGACAAGTTTCTTTCCCCAGCCGCATAAATCTTTCAGCCGCAGGAACCAATTTCTCAGCCGCATGAACTTTTCATTCCGAGCCGCATGACTCTGATTTAACTTCCAACCGCATGAACTTTTTTCTGAGCCGCATAAGACTCAGATCTTGAGCCGCATGCGCCCTGATTAATTCGGCCGTATGGACTCGCAATCCCCTTTGCCGCATGGCATTTGTTTGGACTGGGCCGCATAAGACCCATGTCTCCGAGCCGCATGAGACCCACTTCCCTCCTGGCCCCTTCCTTCCAGCCGCATGAACTCGGATTGGTTCCCGGCCGCATGAGCTCTGATTCCTATGTCGCATGAGCCTGCTGATTCCTATGCCGCATGAGCCCAGTCTTCCCGAGCCGCATATGCCCTTAAACTCTGACCGCATAAACCCGAGCCGCATGAGCCTGCTGATTTTGGCCGCATGAGCCCAATTATCCTCCCTGGCCGCATGAACTCATTTCTCTGAGCCACATGACTCCTCCCCTAGCCTTGCCCTTTACTATTTTAATTGTTATATGTATTAGGATCCTCTGTGTAACTTGGGTCCCTTGATAGAATGCTTGTACTATGTTATCTTGCACATGTACCATGAATACGACAGTGACCCGTAGTGGTGCACTCTTGACAAGTAACATGACATGATAGTGGTCCGTTGTGGTGCACTCTTGACAAGTAAACCTGACATGATATACCTTGATATGCTGTTACGACGGCTAACATGACATGACATGTATGAATGACCTGAACACCATGGACGATTGTGCTTGTACAAATGAACCAGTCTTGTCTTGCATCATGTCTAGGACATGGACCCCTGAGTACTACGGTCAGGGGTACCTACTGAAATTGACTAAGGCTAATAACTAGAATAATCCAATAGTCATGAAGAGATTTTCCCAGCTACAGGCAATCCCGTTATCTGGGCGCCCCACCTGGGATCTGTAGCCTGCCGTCGAGTAGGGCACATTTCCAGCACACAGTCATGTGGTGCACCTTTCAAGCTACTTAAGGGTACATACATTTCTTGGACGATGTACCCACCTGAACTCAACCCCTAATTGCGTCCGGATAGCCTGGATGGTCTGCAGGGCTTGTGACTGTGGAATAATCTCACTACATCTTGCTAGTAACTAGGCCTGTGATAACCCTAGCTAGTTAAAGTATCAAGCCGTACTTATTGCTTGGCCGTGATTGTTGGATGAGGTATAATCAGTCTAGTCTTGTCTTGAACATATATAAGATTGTTACATGACCTGATTTCTTATATTTATCTTGCCAATAAATGGTGGAAAACCAAGTTCCATTCAGACGAAGGGTTATAACCCCGGTCCTTGTTTGGTTTACGGGTTGTAACCTGGTTATCTGAATAGTCCCATGGTTATCTCATCGTATATCATCGTGAATTCCCGTATTTCTAGTTCTTATTATTTATTTTATTCTTGTGCTAATTGCTGGGTTTTAGTTCTTAAGTGAAGCCTCCTTTGTGGCACTTGCACTTTCTGGGATCTAACCTAGCTGGTTTTGTATGGCCAGATACTGGAGCAGCTTCAGAGGATCTACCGACCTTCCAGCCAGATGGTGACCATTAGACGGAATCCTGGCAACAAGTAGGTTTATTTTGACTCTCCCACTCTATTATAAAAATATTCTTTTGAGGCATTCAGCCGACGAGCACGTGTTAGCTCGATTGCACTTTAATTACTGTCCGCCTACGGGCTGTAACATGATTGACAAATCCTAGGGTTAAACATGTATGACTGAAACTCTTGCTAGTTTTCATATTTTGTAATGACTAGCTTCATGATCTTCCAAATATGTAATGTATGGGACGCCTTACTATTGTATATTTGGTGCTCTGACGTCTTGTAAATGTTATTACTTGCTTGAGATTGAGACAATAGGCTTGTTCATGACCTTAGGAGACTGATGGATTGTAGTTAAACCCTCATGTATCTAGACAGCCGTGACCGTATAGCGAGGTGGGTTGCACTTCAATATACGTAGCTGGCTATGTACGCCCCTTCTCTCCAGTACTCTGGTTCTGGGGCGTTACAGTCAGGCAGCTAGAGTACGCAAGCGTTATCGGAAGTTTGATGTATATTACTATTGCCACAAGGCCTGACATAGCTTTCACCATGGGAATGTATAGTCATTTCGCAAGCAATCCAAGCATTGAGCACTGAAAAGCTGTAAAACGGGTAATAAGATATCTCAAGAAGACTCAGACATAGCACTGCACTACAGCGGAGATCCGTCGATAGTAGAAGGCTTCAGTGACGCCAGCTAGTGCTCAGAGTTGGAGAGCAAGAGGTCCACAGGTGGATTTATTTTTACAATGGATGGAGCTGCTATATCGTGGAAGTCGAAGAAGCAGACCATGCTCTCGCGGTTCTCCATGGAATCTAAGTTCTTTGCACTTGATACCGCAGCGGAGGAAGCAGAATGGCTTCGAGAGCTCATGTATGATCTTCTAGTGGTTAGGACGCAAATACCGGCGATACCGCTATACTGCAACAACCAGGCGACTGCGGCGATGGCATCAAATGACCTCTTCAATGGAAAGAAGAGGACTGTGCGGTTAAAGTACATGACAGTACACGATATCATCAAGAGAGGTGTTATTGTAGTGATTGATGTTCGGAGTCAGGAGAACCTGGCGGATCCGTTCACCAAGGGCCTCAAGCACCAGCTGGTTGATGACATAGCAAGTAAAATGGGCTTGAAGGCATTCTGATATTATATTATTGCAATCCTACAATAAAGTTTTATGCTATTAGTTCAAAGAGAAATCTACTAGGCATCTAGTTTTTGGTTCAAGGGAGGACCATTAATTGGAAAAATATTAGGAACAGTGGGTACATGTCCTCTGTTGCATTGCGAGGTTACGGACCTACAACCACTGTTTTCTACTATTATTTTTTGCATAAAATGAATCATATGTTGAGGATGGCTTAAACACCTTAATGAGTTCTCAGGCAGAGTGAATGCCTGGTGTGCTTTACAAGAAGCACAGTAGCGCAGCACTATAAGAAGTGAAACTCCATGCTACAGTGGGGTGACTCCACCATGAGGTTCCCGAATAGGGGTAATACCTCGGCTTTGCGAGCCAAGTCACAGTGGAGTAGCACCGCAAATAGGTAGGTAGCCTAATGCTGTATGATGAAATTAAAGAGGGGTAGACAACACTACAAAGGGGAGGTGTTCCCCGTGTTACAGTAGTACGACACCACGATGAGGTACCCGGATAGGGATAAAGCCTCGGCCTTGCAAGCCATATCGTTGCGGCATAACACCGCAAAGGAGCCTAAGGCCTCATGCTGGGTAGTATAGAACTACAAAGAGGCTGTAACCTCATGCTACAGTAGTATGACACTACGATGAGGTTTCCGGGTAGGGGTAATGCCTCGACTTTAGACCATGTCATAGCGGCATAGCACCGCAAGGGAAGCGCAAGGCTTCATGCCATGTCTCTTTAATAAAGAACTCACCTATATTGTATGGACAGAGATATCAGGCCATTTCTTGAGGGTAAACTTGTATACGTCCAAAATTATACACTGAAACCAGGCTGGCACAGGACCTTTAATGTGCAGCCAGAAGCACATGTAACTACATTATGTGGGTGAAAATAATTTCAGCTATGGTGCAGAATTCAAGGCTTAGTCCATTCTTGTATTATAATATGTTGTTTGACCTATACAGAAAGATTCAAGTCGTCAGCGACATCTCTTCTAATGCATGATTGACAGTTACAATGGGAAACACTCAACTCCATATATCGAGATATGTGGGGAATTGTTGGAGCTTTTTCTTTGTATGTAGAGAGCTTGCTCTTAACATGTCTAGTAATTTTAGTCCCACATTAGAAAAGCAACAAGAGTAGTATCTTAATATATACTTGGTATGTAGTTGAGGTGTGCACATGGGGTGGTGACCCTAAGGAGGGAACCATGTGGGTGATTTTACTAGGAGGTAAGGATAAGACTCCATGGTAAAGCATTTGCTTTTTGCTCTTGAAAATTTATTCCATTGGAGCTGAGCCCCGTAGGGGCTTAGCGACTCGGACTCGAACTCAGACTCGGGTTCATGGGCTCATGAGGCATAATGTGGCATTTTGTTGGCGCACTTTGCACTTAGCACGACAGCATCGTCGCCAGATGGTGCAACAGTTGGCGCTGCAGTTGGCACACGGTGCGCAGGTGGCACGATGTGCGTGTGGCACAGGTGCGCAGTTGGCGCTGTGTGCGTATGGCGCAGGTGGCGCGTACTATGCGCCAGTTGGTTCAAATCGTGTCTGTGCACGATTTGAGCAGTTGCAGAATGTTCGGGATGATTTTTTTTCACGTCCCGAACATTTTGCTAACTGAGCAGTTACAGTGCGGCCTATATAAGCTTCTCTGCTCTCTCTCTGTTAGAACAAAAGTAAACAAGTGTTCAGAACACAAATTCCTTACGAATCCAGAGAGTTCAAGAGAGAAGAGAAGTGTGCCAGCGCCATTCAGTGCATTGTCTGCACCATCTGAGGAGTCAGAAGAGCGGAGTGTTCCGAAGTTCTCCGTCGAACTTGCTGGTTTCTGGAAGCTCGTGTGGGGCGAATCAAGCTTTGAGCTTCGGTGATCATTCACCCCAACAGGCCGTTCTATCCTTCCATCCACTTCACCGCTCGTCATCTACTTTAACTCATTCTGAACAAGAACAGTTCTGATCTAATCAGAAACTGTTAGTGGACAATCGCTGCTGTTGTTAACAATTCATTTGTACCTTCTTTTAGAAGCACTACGTTTGAATTGCTGCTATTACGAAATCTTTTTAGATTTTCGTTTGCTGCTGTTACGAATTTTTTTTAGATTTTCGTTTCCTAGAATCCTCCAAGGATCTTTGTCGTGCACGTTCTTTGAAGTGTTGCATAATTTTTATTTTTCCATCGAAAATTGCGCCCCGGGATTAACATTTTTTTCGTTGTTATTTTATCTTTTTTATTTTTAGCTTGTTGCTAGTTGTAAACATTGTTTTCTTGATATTTTGTTCTTATAAGGGAAAGTTCTTTTCAATACTCTACCTTTTTTCATATTTATTTTATCCTTTTGTACTTTATTTAGCTTATTGCTGGAATTGAATATTATTTGCTTCATATTTTGTCCATATGATTAGTTACTTTTATTTGCAATTTATTGTATTACTCAACATTTTTTGCAATCGATTTCTTTGAACGGACTAGCTTTGTTTTGGAAAGTGTCAAAAATGAAAATTATGATCGAGGAATGTACTTATATAGTTTCGCTACCATTTATTAAAATATTACTTCAAGTATCATACATTTGTTATTTTTTCCTTCTTGAATTTAGTGATGAAAAATGTAGCTCCTTATAATTTGTCATTATAGGACTTTTGCGGCTGCTTATATGTTCCATTTGTAATGTTATTTATTTTTGTATGTATGCTTTACTCACATTGTTAAACACTATTCATACTCATATCTACTTAATTTATATTCCTCTACTTAAATTTTAGACTAAATTCTTAAAAATATTAGAGCTATGTATCTTTATATCCCTCCAATAATAACCATATACTAATTTTTTGAAACCCTAAAGTTTTAAGTTCTCCGCTATAATGGTTCCTGAACCACTATTTATTACTCATTCTTCTTTTCCAAAATCTACAACTCAAATATTATTCTCCATATGATGAAAAAGTCAAGGATCTATTACCACACTTGTTCTCTCCTTACTCGGCAACCTATCGTAAGTTTTAATATATTTTTGCCTGTGTTTTGGTTATGTTTATTTTCCTTTTTCATTGATCTATCGAGATGTTAAAGGAGTGTGTTCTTCCATCACTTAGTTACCATCCATTTTATATTTATTGAACATTATGAATATTCTACTTTATTTTCAGTTATACTACGTCTGGGCACCAATTTAACTTATTATTTTATTTTACCTAGTTCTATATGTTCTAGAGCTCTAACGTCGGAATCGAGCTTATTCGAACTCTGATAACTTTTTTTTTTCTACTTTATTTTCAGTTATACTACATCTGAGCATAACTTTTTGTTTTAATTTTGTTGTTTTACCTAGTTCCATACGTTCTAGAGCTCTAACGTCGGGATAAGTACGTCGAGCTTATTTGAACTCTGATAACTTTTTTATTGCCTTCTAACTCTGTTATTCTTCTTACTTATTTTAACTTGATGTTAAATACTAACTTTCTTCATTCACACACACACACACACACACACACACACACACATATATATATATATATATATATATATATATATATATATATATATATATTATATTCTCAGCTTGTTTATCTCGGATGAAATCCAAAATATTTATATTTTTATCAAAATGTCAATTTTTATTGTCTTAAAGAGTTTTCAACAAATGTATGATTCAACTTCATACTGATCATGAAAATCTTAGTTCTTGCACATTTATCGAAAACTAAAATTGGTTCAAAAAAATCACCGTCCAACTACTTTAGCTAGATAAAGTTTACATATTTTGTGCCTTTTTTCCCCTTCCATGAACCAAAACAACATAGCAACTTAAAAAAAGGAAAACCTATTTCATTTCGGATACTACATTCTCAAACCAATTAGGACTCATTTTGATTGTGGTCATGCTGCCGTAAGATCTCTTACGGACGGTTCAAAACTGAACCACTGAAAAAAAAAAACCTATGCTTGCCAACAGAAATATAATCCTTATGGCTTATGTAGCTCGCTCTCTTTACTTGATTCCTTTATATTAATATTTTCTCATCCCCATCCGCCTCCAAAAAAACCCTAATTTATCAGCCGAAATGCTCGCCACCGACCGTCCGATCGTCGCTCCATAGCCCATCGGAGGGCAGGATTCTCCGTCGCCTTTTCCGTTACCGGTGGTGGAAGTGATCCGGATCCACGGGTCCTCGAAGGGCCCGGCTGGCTCTTTCTGGGGTTTTATTTGGGAATTTAGGGTTAGGGTTTTGATCATGGCTCCGGGGAGAAAGAGGGGCGGGAATAAGGGGAAGGCGAAGGACCAGTTGACGATGGGGGATCTCGTTCTGGCTAAGGTGAAGGGATATCCGTGGTGGCCGGCGCAGGTCGGTTCTTTTTTGTTTTTTGTTTTTATCGGTATTTCTTTTTTGATTTTGTTTGGCAAGATGGAGTTTTTGGTAGCGAAATCGTGATTCTAGATTTTAATGTTCGAATGCGGAGTTTAGGGTTCGAATTTGTAGTCACTTTCTCATAATATAGATTGCGTTGCATGGATTTTCAGGGTTATTTTAGAGTGTCCGAGTCGTGTCTGATACGAGTCTGAAGCGACATGGTCGCAGCACCGGTATTTGGAGTGTATGCTTCCTAAGTTTTACGATTTTTTCGTAACATTTAACTTTATAGGTAATAGATCATTGAATTGCAATGATCATGCTATTCTAGGACATGATTGATATTTCTCAAATGAATTATTGCATCAATTAGATGTTAAATTCTAAGTTTGGATGGTAGAATTCTCTGGCTTGTAGAGTTGAACATGTCCTCAAGTAGTGCATATGCCACCATTAAAGACTTAAGAGTCCTTTCTTGGGAAAAAGACTGTTGCAACAACAAGATCACCAGACAACACCATTCGGTCATGACAAACGGACTCTAGACCTTTTTTGCAGTCCTTGTATTTTGGATGTCCGATAAGAAATACATGGTATTTTGGAGTGTCCTTTTCTTCTTGAGAGAAAAATATTTCTTTTGGTTAGAATATGGCATTTGGGTTTCTTATTTACTTTTAGCTGGATTAGATGGATTAGAATATCGACAATGAACAAGTGTTCTAAAATGCTGGTGAGGAACGCGCTTAAGTGCAAAGCTCATCCTTGTTCCTCGTTTTCTATGAGGCGATTTTCATTTACCTTGGCGTACCTGAGGTGATACACCTACTTTTAAGGCAAGAGCTTCATGCGCCTGAAGTACCTGAAGCACAAGCACACGTGGTTCATTAATCTATATATTTCTTTTCTTTTTAGGGATTGTTTGGTTGCTTGTAAGTAGAAACATGTTGCAACTTTTGCTCCTATGAATCGAGTTTGGCTGCAACACATGGGGCATTTAATGCAGTTTTTGTTGCAACAAATGCACCATTTACACCAAAACAAACAATTAAATGCTGCAACACAAATTACAACAATACCACCTATAACCAATCGACAACCCCTTATTATCTTTTTCGTGTGATCCGTATAGAAGGTAGAGAAGAAGTATATATATGTGAAATTTGGTAGAAATCTCCCCTAAAATGAGGAGGCATGTTTTTACTAACTTTTGAACGATTTACAATGGCCCTCAATAGTCTTATTTATATAGCCTTAAAGAGGCTGTACAAGATAGCAACAAAAAGTAAATAACAAAATATGTAAGATCTAGCTGAAAAATCACATATGTTGCGAATATCAAATCTCATCTTGATCTCGCACGATTGGCTGGAAAGACTAAATTTGAACAATATGATCTACAATGATATGACCAACCAAATCTGATGCGATCGAAAAGATCTTAAAAAATCCTTCCGGATCATGATTTCCCCTTTCTGAAAGGAGCTAGTTCTTGCTGGAATCTGGATCAGAACCGAATGTGGGGAAACTCGATTTGACCTTTTTTTTTTCCCAATTGAACCACTTTGTTGCCCTTGGTCTGGCCTTTACTGCCAATTCTGAAGGACTCCTTTGTGTCGCACCTGGTCTGGATGATTCTCCTCTTCAATATAATAATAATATAATATCCTCTGCCAGTGTTGTGTCCCGATCGATGACCAGGTCATTACCTACGAAAAAAATCTTATTTGGTTCGTCATCCAACATTATCACTTCGAAAGGCTTGAAAGCTAACAATGGAGTAGACCTCCATATAAGTCGACAACTCCAACTGAAAAACGAATCTTCTGGAGAATCTTGAAGATGCTGTAGCGAATGGGCTTTAGCTTTTGCGCAACTCCTTTTGTGGCTCCTTCCAGAGGTGCAACTAAACTAGGCCACCATCTTGAAATTTGCATGTACATGTTATCGATTATGACACTCGTACTTCTATTGGGATCTCTATAGATGCTACTCCATCTTGTTATGCACGTGCCAAATCTTGTGCTCTATTGCTTGGCTTGGTGGTAATCCGCGGGTCTCCTTAAAAAAGCCTAGGGTGTTCGATAAGAAATCGAATCATTTTTTTCTCCTGCTCCCTACAAGACAATGCTAGTAGAAAAATATATGTGATGTCTAGGACCACTGGTAGGATCATCACCAAGATACACTTCCGACAAGCGTATACGAGACACTTTTCTTGGCAGGTCGTCACCAAATTGGTTGGTCGGTTTGTTCTCGGGTAATGAAGAATTTTCTCCGTCCTTGGTGAGCTTGTACATATGAGCTCGTCGATGGTAGTAGACATCTCGGTCGTGGTCGTATAGGAAGAAATTGATCAGAATTACTTGGCAGATCTTTACTCGAACGACCTTACACATCACCTTGTCAATGTAGTTTCCAGTGGTTGCGAAGCAAAGTTTGTACTAGTGATTCACCTTTTGCCCTATGCCCTTCTTTATCCTAGTGGATATGGATGCAGATGAGGTCTTTTTGCTAGGCCAAGCCTTTGCACAAGGTTTGCGGAGTTAAGGTTCTTCTGGTTATCCGTGTCAATGATGGAGCCGATGACCTCATTCTACTTCGAGTAGTAACGGTAGAGAGCTCCTCTGCAACTTCTTATTCAGTCGATGGACTCGGATCTAGCACCTTCGACATTACCATAAACACTAATTTGTTGCACCTTCGACTTTGCCATAAACACTAGACCCATTTGCCACGTGCTTGGTGTTGTTCTTCCCTTGGTCTTTTCAACATTATTTTACGGACTTAAGTGTTTAGGCTGCACTTCGATCCGTGCAGCGCACAAGCTTCCTACTCGAAGACTCGTGTCAGCCTTCCCGAACTTGTTTAGCTAGATCGCTAAGGCGATATTGAGAACAAAGTGGAGTAGAGATTACAAATTTGGGTTTTGAGGAACAAATGAGACCTCTTACTTATTTATAGTGCCCATAGGGCTTACAAGAAACTTCTGGAAATTAAATATTCCAGAAATTATTTTACTACTAGATAAATACAAGGAAGCTTCTAGTCTATCCAGAAAGATCATGGTCTATCTAGAAAGATCTTGGGCCTTTTGGAAGATACTCGGGCCTTCTGGAAGGATCTCGAACCTTCTAGAAGATTTTCGGGTCTTCTGGAAGGTTCCACCATCCTCTGGAACATTCTGGAAGCTTTCAGCATAACCCTGCTCTGTGTAGAGTTATGCAAGTCCGTCTCAGTGGGACGCAAACTTTTGGGCGTGCTACTCTCCCCCACCTATTTCGTCGACGCCTTAGTCGACGGGTATACCAAGTCTTGGAACGACGTCCACTCTCGTAGGCATGTTCGCTGCACGTCGTTCCTTCTTTGTGCGTCTTGTGCGACGTTTTCCAGATTTGCTCATCTTCTCCTTAAGATCGAAAGCAAATTGGTTCGCCGCATCAACTCTGGCCTCGGTTTGTGTCCTCCTCGGCACATGACGAATCTCGTGCGGGCTATCGAGTCGTCGATCCTCCTCGTCTCGTGGCTACACATAGTTCCCACACCTCCGCGTGTGCGAGTTCCATTGCAACTCTGTCTACCCGAATGTCCCCTACGAGTTTTGAGCAACTCCTTGCGCGAGCCACTCTACTTTGTCGCCTCTGCCTCTGCGCAGCCCACGACATGCTTCTCTGTACTCGTGCCCAACTTGGTAGCACGATTCACTTTCCTTCGCGAAAGTGACTCATCGGGACACTCCTTTGCAACACCCTTGATCTCTCATGGAAGGCCTTCCTCCTCGAAGTCCTCCTTCATCTCGAGCACTGCTAGATATGCCGTCTCTCTTTTGCTACCCTTCTTGAGCTGAATGGCGGAGATAGCTTTCCCCTTCGATGGCTTGCCTCGTGCACCTTTTACCATGTATGACAAACCTTCTCCCATGAAACAGACGACTCTCAGATGTGGCATCGAAATCGCCTTTGCCGCAATAAGGAAATCCATGCCCAATATTATTTTGAAGTCATCCAACGACGTAACGGTGAAATTGGAAACACCCGACCAATTTTTTGCAACTATGAGGACTCCCTTGGCTACCCCTGCATGGGACGCGCCTCCGCATTGACCGCCTCCTCCAAGGCTAGACCCAAGCGACGGACCTCTGCGTCCGTGATGAAGTTGTGAGTGGCGCCCGTGTCAACCAACGCCCGTGTGCACATGCCATTGATCCTCATGTCAACGAGCATGAGCTCCCTGCTCGGAGTCCTTGACACAGCAGACTTGGTCTTCACGGCGTCGAGTAAGCGTAATGCTCCCATGTGCGTTCCTAATTCGCACTCGTCCTCTACCTCCTCGGTTCGGACGACGCTAGCACGCATGCTCCTCTTTGGACAATCCCGAGCAAAGTGATTCTCTCCGCATATGAAGCACAAATCAACTCGCTTGGGTTGGCCTTCTCGTGCTTCTTTTCCTCGGACGGACCCTCCTTACGAGAGCTCTCCCGCTCTCCCCTACCATTCCCCTTGGTGGACTTCGGCTTGACCTTGGCATTGTTGTCGTTCCACATGTACTCGATGAGTTGCTCGGCTGCTGCCACGTCGGTTTTTAAGTCTTGTACACTCTGTCGCTGCAATTCTTGAGCCGCCCATGGTTTGAGTCCATCGAGGAAGAAGAACAAACAATCCTCGCCCATGTTAGATATTGCGAGTATCAGGCGTGTAAACTCTGCGATGTACTCCTTGATCATTCCGGTATGCTTGAGTTGCCGCATGCTCCGACTCGCTGCAAACTCTACATTCTTCGGATAGAACTGAGACTTGATCTCCTTCTTGAGATCCTTCTAAGTTTCTATAGCGCACAAACCTTCTCGGCTTCTATACACCTTCGACGCCACCACAACATGCATCGTCGGTGAAGAAGAGTGAAGCAATATTCACTTTTTCGGCGTCATCGTTGCACGTTCCATAAGAAGTTCTCAACTTCTTTGGCATCTTGCATCCCGCTGAAGGATTTTGGTTCGGGGATCTTCCGTCTCCTCGGTGTCTCCCTATTCGAAGGTCCACAGTTCGCAACGTCCTTCTCCAAGATGGCAACTTTGGTCTTGACTTCTCCGCAACTCTCGACCACGGTCTTCAGTTCCTCGTAGCCTCGGACCTTCTCAAGCAACTCCTCAATCTTTGCATGATGTCCCTTGAGCTCCTCTTCAAGTGCAGATTGGATCTCGTGGAATTGCTCCCGAAAGATTGCCATGGACGAAGTGATGCCGCTCTCCAGCCCATCGAAGTACTCTTCTAGCCTCGTGTTGCTTTGCTCCACGGAGTCCTATTGCTTACAAGAAACTTCTGAAAATGGAATATTCTAGGAATTATTCTACCACTAGATAAATACAAGGAAGCTTCTAGTCTATCCAGAAAGATCATGGTCCATCTAGAAAGATCTTGAGCCTTCTAGAAGGTACTCAGGCCTTCTGGAAGATTCTTGATATTCTGGAAGATTCCACCATCTTCTGAAACATTCTGGAAGCTTTCCGCATAACTCCGCTTTGTGTAGAGTTATGCAAGTCCGTCTCGGTAGAGCACAAACTTTTGGGCGTGACAATTAGCTCCGTTTGAAGCTTCCAACATTACTCCTTCAAATGACCTTTGAGCCTGCAATGCTCGCATTATAGTTTAGTTTTGGAGGGAGAGTTATTGTCACCGCCAAATGTCACATTTTTGATGCGACTTGGAAGATCCTTCCGTGGTCCCCTTGGGGGTCTTTGAGCCATCAAGCTTGTTCTTTATCTGCCATTTCGGTAGTTCTGAGATGTCATTGTCTCGTAGCCATTGTTCTAAAATGCGTTAAAAAGTGGCACCTAGGCGGCGCCTAAGCACTATGCGACATTATGCGGTGGAAACGACATTATGCTGGAAATAGTAGTATTATGCAGTCAAAGAAGAAAACCATTGCCTAGATTTTTTTTTTCTAGTTTTTTTGTAATTTTTTATTTAAAAGCTATTTATTTGGCATGATCGTGTTATTTTCTTGGTTAGTTTTTTGGCATGATCCAAAAATATTTATATTAACCTTTTATATTTATATTTATATTATATTATTTTTGGTGAATTATAAATTATAATTCTATTTGTTCAGTACTTGTTATTGTAGTTTTCGGTCCAATTGTATATTTGCTAAAGTTCTTTACAATGTAATTCTTATTTTATATATACATATAAATATATAGTTTTGTATTACTTATGAACTAGAAAATTTTAAGCTTTTTTTTAATGGTTACATTTTTTTTCCTTGCATAAATTCGCCTAGTCGGCTGTCTAGCCAACTAAGTGTTAGGTGTCCCCTTGCCGTATAACGGTCACCTAATGATTTATATAACATTGCGTATAGCTGGAGGTAGTCCTGATTTGTTTAGAAAGTCCAACTACGAACTTAGTGATGACGTCTTCCAATTCAAGAGAGATGCCTAGTATGACTTCTAGGCGCTGAAACTCTGTCGTATACTCCTATATCAATTGGTTGTGCTGTCGTTTCAGGTTGCGCCAGTGCATCAATTGGTCTTAGGAGTATCCCATCGGATGGTACTCCTGGTGTTTTAGTTGTATCAACATGCCATACATCATCTCTCCATTGAAGCCACACAAGTAGATGTTACTTTCACCACGACAATGTGGTGTCTCATCAGCTTTAGTAACACGAATGGAACTTTCTCCTCATTAATATACTCATAAAGGGTAAAGTAGGTTTCTAGATGGTCAATCCAGGTGCCCAGCTTTTTTGTGTCACCGTGCTATTGAAGGAGGGGATATCCAACTGGGCCTCAACGTGAAAATGTTGCGGCCTCTCGCGAACATCACAGCCTTTTGCTAGCAATGCTGACGGTGTCGTTGTCGTTGGCTCCTACGATTCCGTAGGCATTTTCCACGTATGTCTTTCGTGGGAGCCACCTGCACTCTGGAAGGAATATCTTCATTCTTCGCGGCCGTGAATCGACTGTTGATGGAGTGCTCGATTGTTGTTTATCTTCTTGCACTTCTCTATTTTGACCATTGCGAGGGCCAATATGCCCCCTACCTTCTTGACTTATGCTGCCAAACCGCCAATTGAGATGTTGAGGTTGTCAATGTGTTGTCAAGAAGTCGAGAGGTCCGTCGGTTGTTTTGTATACGACCCTCATATGGACTATACAAATCCTAGGACCATGCTCTGATACCAAACACTTGGTCTGTATTGAAGGTAAAGAAATATAGAAGTAGAATTTTGGTGGAAATCTCTCCTTAAATGAGAAACATGTTTTAGTGAACTTTTGGATGATTTACAATGGTAAGGTTGTAAAAATCGCTAGTCAATCGCCAGTCGGTTCGCGGGGAATATGGATTAATTGGATCAATCGGGGACTAGTCGGATTAATTGGTTTAGATTTTTAAATTATATATATATATATATATATATATATATATATATATATATATATATATTTGGAAAAAGGGTAAATTTTATTCCAAAACACATAATCATACAATCAGAGTGGGGCTCCCACTCATCAGGTTTTCATAGCTTTTACATCAAAATCAATGTTATGAAGGATGCCTACAGGAGGGGTGATAAGTCCCTCGAAGATGCGACGATTCCGTTCCCTCCATACACGCCAGACAGCAGTAGCCAGCCGTACTCTAGCGGTCTTGAATCAGACCTGCCCTCTCCCTCTCCGGTCCCGAATCCTGATGATGATGTCACCGATCCCCCTTTCAGAGTCACACCCGTCCAACGCACGACATTGCTCATTCCAGATGTACCAGGCCACCTCACACAAAAAATAAGTGTCATATAGATTCATTCTCCAAGTCACAAAGCACACACTTTGGATTTGGCACCTGGATCCCAAAAGAGGTGAGACGGTCCCTCATCAGCAGGCGACCCAGCACTAATCGGTAGACACAAAGCTGCATCTTTCTGGCCAGACCCTTGCACCATATGAACTCATAGTCGGCACTAGTAGGGAAGGTACGACGTATAAGATTGTAGTAGCTTTGGAATCTGAACTCTCCAGAACCCCCAGTAGCTCCCGGCAGATCCCAAATCCAATAATCAGTTGGCAGCGACGGATCAATCCCGACCGTGCAAATAACCTTCCCAAGCTCCTCAGTATGAGGTAGGACTTAGGACACCATACTCTATTTCTGATAATGCGCTGGCAAGTCAGCCCCCTACTAGCCTTCCTGTGCGATGGTCTCCCAGGATCTCTAAAAGAGATTGTTAATCCAGCCATGGGTCCCGCCAGAGGTCCGTTCCAGTTCCATCTCTCATGTTCCACCGGATGGAGGATTTGAGTACATCCTTGTGTCGCAATATATGCTTGAAAGTAACAGAGTTGTTGTCAATGGAGAAGGTCCAGAAGTTGCCTTGCTTTACATATCTACTGTGCATCCAGTCGGCCAAAAGAGATTCCCTTTTAATGAATTTTCATGCCAGCTTCAGCGCCGAGGCCTCCCTGATCTCCATCAAGGGTCAAAGTCCCACCCCTCCCTCCTTCGGGCGGCATAGCTGCTCCCATGAGATCGCGTGCATACCCCCCCTCCAGATGAAATCGGCACAAATCCTTTCCACTTTCCGGATGGTAGCAACATGAATCAGAATAGACTGGAGCCAGAACTGAGCTGGGGCCGAGATAACCGATCCAACCAACTCAATCCGCCTCCTAAAAGATAGTCCAGTAGCCTGCCATCCTTCAACCCTTCTCTGGACGTACTCCACCAGACTATGACAGTCCTGGTCCCGAGCATAATTCACTGTCAGAGGGACTCCTAGGTATTTCACCGGGAGATCACTCCTTTCCACACCCAAAGCTACGGTCCGTTCCTCCTTCTGGGGGCAAAGGGAACTGAAGTAGACCCGACTCTTCTCTCGATTTATTTGAAGCCCTGTAAGAGCTTCCAGATCACCCATAATCTCCTAGATAGTGTTCATACCTTCCATAGAAGGCTGTAGGAACACCATGAGGTCGTCAGCATAAATGAGATGAGTGACCGGTGACTCGACTCTCCTGAACAGCAGAACAAGCCTCCCACTATGCACCGCCATGTCCATCAAACAAGTGAAGTACTTCATGACAAGCGTGAATAGGTAAGGAGACAATAGATCACCTTGCCGTAGTCCACGGTTGCTCCGAAAAAACCCGTACGGGATAACCTGGATGAGTACAGAGAAGGTGGGAGTCATGATGCACTCCCGAATCCTCTCAAGCCATCGATCAGCGAATCCCATGGCAGTCATCAGGTGGCACATGAAGTCCCTGTTGACCATGTCGTAGGCCTTCCTCAGATCCAGCTTCACGCACGCCTTCTCCCCTCCTACTTTATTGAAGCCCCTCACCATCTCATGTGCAAGTAGACTGTGCTCAGCAATCGATCTCCCCTTTATAAAAGCCGTCTGGTTCAGGGAGACTAAGTCCTGCATGATCCCCTCCATACGCTGGCACATAAGGTGCGTAATTATTTTGTAAAGATAATTACAATACGCTATAGGCCTAAAGTCCGCAAGCGATGTCGCACCCTCTTTCTTTGGCACAAGAGTCAGGAATGTATGATTCAGCTCCTTCAGCAGCTTTCCCTCATTGAAGAACTCTTGGACCGCCTGGAGAACCGGGAGCTTCAGAATATCCAGTGGCGTTTATTAAACCCATTGCTAAATCGTCCGGCCCTGGGGCTTTGTTGGGATCCGCCTTCATGATTATAGCCTCCACCTCCTCCATAGTGACCGGGGCAAGAAGTTGGCTATTCCCATAGGGTGTCACCAACCTCTTTGTAACTATATCTGGGAACGCAGTCAGGTAGTCAGTCTGAAAATACAACTCAGAGTAATACCTGACAGCCTCTCCTTGTATCTTTGATGGCTCCCCCACCAGATTGCCCTCAACATCGAGCAGCTGAGAAATGTTGTTCCTATGTTGTCTGGTCCGGATGACATCATAGAAGAACTTGGAGCAGCGGTCACCATCTTTGAGCCAGGAGCATTTAGCGCGCTGGGTCGCACTAATCTCCATCTGTAGACGAAGAATGTTGACTTTCCGATCAGCTCCTTCTCTCTAGCCGCTAGATCCCCGTTCAGCATGTCAAATTGCATGGAATTTTGGATGTTCCTGAGCTCCACCTCCTTATCTTCTAGCGAGGACTTGGGCAATCCTTCACCCAACTCCGGATGGCCTTCTTAGTGCTTGAGCATATGCACCATACGGTACTGAGTCGTACCCTCCTGATGGCTAAGCAGACCCTCCGAAACAGCCTCCAAGTAACCACCTAAAAGATATCAGCTGTTGTTGCACGAAAGGGGCGCGACTTCCAAGAAGGCCGCTCTGTGAAGCCAACCCTGATTGGAGAGTGATCGCTCGTCCCAACGGTCAGACCCTCAGCCAAAGAATTAGGGAAGCGGTGGAACCACTCCCCGTTGCCCAGAGCTCTGTCCAACTGGCAAGCAACCCTGTTACGGACAGCCTTGTTATGCCAGGTCCAAATATGTCCCGAGCGCGTCAATCCCTGAAGCCCCGTCCGAAGAAGACATCTGAAAGTCATATAGAATCTGATTTGGAACCGGTCGGCCACCCACCTTCTCCTCTCTTTGAAGAAGGGCGTTGAAGTCGCCCATCAGGAGAAGCGGAAGATGCAAGGAGTCAGCAGCGGACGCTATTCTGGATATGTCGCTCCACAGGCCTCCCGACGCCGCCTGTCGTTGTGACCGTACACCGCTCCCACAAGAACCGAAAACCGTCCTTATTCGTGAAGGAGATGGCAATCAGCTGCTTCGACATCAGGACCAAATCCCCTCCCCAACTCTTGGAATTCCATCTGACCCAGATCCTCGCCATGTCGCAAATTGCTAGGTTTTGGAGCTGAACCCAATGATGGGGGTCCGTCGGACAAGAGTTTTTTTTTCCTTTAATCTTGGTCTCCAGCAAAATAGAGATGTCACACTGCTCTCTGCGTAAGACCCCACAGATCTCCCTCCATCTCCCTAAGGAGCACACCCCCTCACGTTCCATGCGATTACCGTCATTAATTATTAAGAGGTTCCCCTGTACTTCTCCTGGACCGGTACCCGGGGGTGGTACCACGTCCGTCGCTGTTATGTCCTCCTCCACCCCAGAAGTTGGAGAATGCTGGTTTGTTGCCTGTGAGAGCATTAGCGCCAAAGCCGGGTTGTCCACACATAACGTCTCACCAGTAACAGGGGAATGTCCCCCCTCCCTTGGGGGACCGTCGCGCAGCGGTCCAGCACGTTTTCCTGCTGTAAACTCTCTCCTCGGAAGATCCTCCATCTCCTCGCTCCTCTCGTCCCGAAGCCACCATCTGGTGACCATGCTCCTCTGTGCCGAAAAGGTGACCATAGCCCCGCTAGAGTGCACTTGCTGGGGTGAGATAGTCAGACTCAGACCACTAGCCTCCTCCATCGGCCGGTCCCTCTCCTGCATGATGTCCTCAGCTCTCTCGTCCCCAGATATAATCTCCATCGCCCGTGATGGGCCAGGCTCCTCAGTAGAAGCCGAAGTTGGCACTGACTTTGGTCCTCCTATCGGACATGTATTGTCCAGGTGCCCGAAGCAAGCGCAATGTGAATAGGTTGCGGGGACCCATTCGTACTCCACCTTCTGGGTTAGGACCTCTTCCGAAGGAACTTCATACTCCAATAAACTTGGTAACTCCCTGCCAGCCCTGATCTCAATGAATATTCGAGCATATATCAGCCTCGATCGAAAGGCTGTAGCATCATCAGCCTTGATCGGTTTGCCCTCCAAGCTGGCTAGCCTTATAAGCAGTGGAATGCTCCAAAACCGTACAGGGAACTCGGGAAGCGTATCCAAATAGGGATGGCATTCAGGACTTCCTTCTCACATCGCAAATCAGGTGTCCACTCTTTCAGAATGATCAACCTGCCATCAAACGTCCACGGTCCTCCTTGAAGGATCCTGGTGACATCATCCGCTAGCCCAATAATAGAAGCCATCTCCCTAGCAGATATCTCCATGCTTCCTTTAGGCTGCCAGACACGCGCCGCATAATCCCGGATCTGCCCATAAAAGGGCTTGTTTTCCAGAACGTACAGAACCGGCGTGTTTTCCCAGAAGGCAGCCTTCTCAATCTCCTCCGCAGGGAACAAGGCTCGGAGGCCACTCTTCGGTGGTACGAACTCCATGGCAGTAGGGCTTTTGGGACCCATAGGTTTGCATATGTTTGCCCAGGACATTCCCACAGGTCAGAGAGCCGTCCCCTGAGATCGAGGACATACCCCAGGAGGAGAGGGCCCTGTTCCCTGACCTCCCAAGTCAATCGCTTTACCCTTCCCTTTGTCCACCACAATCGCCTTGGGACGCCACCCTACCGATCTCCCAGCAACACTATTCCCCGCTCGGGGAGGGACTGCAGGACCATGGGACGGCCTTCGCAACCCCGAACCCTCCCCCGTTCTCCTCGCAGAAGTGTAGCGTGCCTTTAGGTGAGTCTGCACGCCGCCCTCCTTGCCTCCAGTCTTGATACCGCGACGTCTCGTAACCGTCTTCCAGCCACCCCCCTCCAACTGCCCTCCCTGAGATCCAGAACCGGTTCCAGGTTGGAAATCCGGGGTTTCCGTCAGATCTGGAACCCATCGATCGCCGTTCCCGTCGATCCTCCCCCGATCACTGCCATCGAACCGCCCCCGCCAGAGTTAGTGCCACTCGTTCAGCGCCCCCGCCATCGGGACCACCCTTGGCCGGCCCTCCCCTGGTCCGGCCACCGCTGGCCTGCTCACCAGCCGCTGCCCCCGGCGCCGCTACCCCTCGTGCCGGCCCCGGCGGCCTCACGCTCGCGTTCGTGCCCACGCGCGTTGCCCCTTGGCCCGCGCGTCTGCTCCGCCGCCATCCCCAACAGTGCCGGAGGTGTCCTTGGCCGGCCTGCCCCGACCAGGCCGCCGATGGTCGGCCCTCCCTTGCCAGCGCCGGGGACCCAAGGTTGGGACCCTCTAGGGTTTCCATGTCGATCGCCCCTGTCGCCCGCAGCCATCGTGTATTATATGTAGTACCCCGCTCCCGTTGGGGCGAAGCACTATGTAATAGGCTCGTGCCAAGTCAGACATGGTCGGGAACATAGATGGCTAGTCTGACTCGGCGACGAGTTTGGTATAAAAAACCATGGCATCAATAAAATCGATTTGGACGAGTGATATGAGTACCGTTCCAACTAATGGATCGACTACTGTTGGAATAAGTCCTAGATGCGGTAGGCGGCGTCTTGGCGAAGGAACTCTAAAGGGAGCGACCAACCCGTCTGCCGTTGGTTTTATTGGTTTTCTGAACGAATTGTTGTGTGGATTTGATAGTGTGCTTTCACGTCGATTTCTGAATGCGTCTTTGGGAATTTCGAAGGAAGGATTGAAGGAAGGGTTCTAATTCGATGCTCGTGCCATTACAAGAGTTCGTGTAACTGACGCTTGACCGTCGCGAAGCGTTCTCCTACTCTCGGCGCAATCTCCTTAGGTGGGTGGTTCTTCGGCCCCTTCTTTTCTACTCCTTCCTGCCAACTAAATTCTTAAAGTTCAACGTTCAAATCGATGATGCTAACGGGATGTATGCTTGCCACTAAGATCAAGAGCTCGAGATAATATATCAACCTAAAGAAGTTAACTCTGAATCGATAGGTTCACACTAAGTAGAGAAAAGATAAAGTTCTAAGAAAGAGAGAATATATTTCATGCCATGCAAAACACAACGATGAAAACCTTGGTTGCGGTACATTATGCCTCGGAGAATTTGGTGCCTACGGGATGCTAAATCAGAACGTACGGTTTCGGGGAAAATGACCCTTGCACGAGTAGGAATGATTATGTGACTTGATAATGTTACGCTATGCAATTTACTTCATACATATTAAACTGTTCATACATTCGCATGGTCAAGGACGACTTGTACAAGGTGAGCTTTCATCGAGACGGTACCCGGGGCCCTGGGACCGAACGGCCTAGGAGAAATTATGGAAATCGTGCTTCGGCGCGAGGCATTGCGAGACCTCCAGTTAGGCTCGCTACCTGGACTGGAGGGCGCGTCGCAAGGCTACGTAATCGTCCTTCATGGTGTCGATATCACCATGACCGCATATAGGATAGATTGCATGCTCACCTATTGTCTTGTGCAGGTGGTAAGTATCATGTATATTTTGTGCATGAAAGGAGCACGGCCGTGGTAAGAATGCCTTTAAATTGGTTATGTGTTATCGTTTAAAAATGTGCCTTCGATATGAGATGCAATTCATATAGTTCTAAATAGAAAGATCACTTCGTATGCTAGAATCCTTAATAAGCAGTGTCGGTTTAGACGAGTAGGTTCGTCCCATCCACTAGCAAGTGTGCTAACCCCAACTCCCCAGGTAACGAGCGCTGCGGGAGCTCGAGAATAGACCTGAAGCTGAAGAACGGGAGGCGGCACGAAGCTCTCCTATTTTGAAGTATTTTGAAGCCCAACTCAGATTGAAGGCTTTGTGCAAATGTATAAAAGGGCGTGAATGTATGGAACGACAAGGATTATTTCAGGGCAAGCTTGTCGAGAGTTTTTCTTTTGTGTTTCAAGATGTAGCCGCAACGGCATATGTAATGTAAAAATGACCTTGCACATACTTTGCAAGCTTATGAATGAAAAGCTAAATTTCTTCCTATGTTATGTCTTCAACTCTCTGCACTATTTAATTTCAACGCGTCGAGTCAAAAAGGAATTTCCTATTGCACATCCTTGCCTTGTGCAAGTCCATTAAAGACTTGCACGGCATCACGTCCCGATCCGTAGGGATTGATTTATATCGAGTCAAGGCGATGGCGACCGATTCGGCGAGTTGGGGCGTGACAAGTTGGTATCAGAGCACGGTTCACACCTCGGACTTTTCAAAATATTTTCTTTTAGATGTCGTTGCGATTTTTCAAAAACTATGCTTTTCGACATATGCGACCTGAAATAATCGTTCCATACATATAAGACCGTAGATATTTGAGAATACTAACGGGTTTGCTCAATTTTGTAGGAATGACGGAAAGACTGGGTGTCCCTGCTGTCAACGCCACATTGATTAGCACGGATAGCACCGAAGGCGCGACGCCTAGCGAATCTGCCGTGGAGCGACTACTACGCCTAATGGAACTCCAACAACGCCAGTCAGAGATGCAGCAACGACAGCTGCAAGAACAGATCCAGGCCCAAGTCAGCGCCCAACAAAAGCAAATGGAGGCCCTGACCCGGATCGTGAGCACCATAGCGACTCAACAGAACTCGACGACCGTCATATCCGAAGAAGAAGTGCAACCCGTAAAGACAAAACATATGTCTTCCTCCTCCCTGCTCAAGATGACCAAGTTCAAGAAGATGAACCCGCCTGAATTCAATGGTCGAGCAGAGCCTGACGAAGTCATGGGGTGGCTAGTGAAGATTGAAGGCTTGTTCAATCTCCTCAGCATCAAGGGGTCCAAGAGAGTCGGTGGTGCGCAGCGTTGCAGCTCAACTTGAGGGCCTACGACTGGTGGGAGGCGAAGAAACAGGAACTCCGAGAGGCCAACCCCAACGCCAAGATCTCGTGGGAGACGTTCAAACTGGCCTTCCTCGAGCAATACATCCCTCGTGCCCTTCGTCGACAGAAGGAAGAGGAATTCATGTCCTTGAAACAAGGAAACTTGTGGTTGAAGACTACGATGCGAAGTTCGCGAAGCTTGCGAAGTTTGTCGGGGCCTTTCTGCCGAACACAGAGGCGTGGTGCGAGCGCTTCCAGCAAGGCCTGAATGATGATTTGCGTCGGGACGTCATGAACCAGAGATGCCAGACGTACAGGAAATCATATAACGCCGCCCTTGATAGTGAGCGGATCTTCGGTCGAGCGTCGCAGAAGGGCGGATCAAGCATCCGCAACAACCAACAAGCGTCCTCACGACGCGGGAGGATCTGGTGCGCCAAAGCGCCAGAAACACGTTCGAGTATTGGGGGCCTCACCCAGGCGTACGGTGCTATTGCTGCGGCAAGATG
>JANAVB010024329.1:0-62500 GCA_029216955.1 Iris pallida
GCGCCCACAGCACGGTTATGCGCTCAGATAAGACCTAGTCTCTTGCACATTATGCGACTACCACTTGCTCACGTGGACAACGCAGAAGGATGGACCTCTTCAAATTCTACTCCGATGAATCTGTCAGTTTAGATTTTGAGGAAGATGCAACAGCCATCTCTCGACAATCTGGCCAAACTCTATGCGCCCAAAGGGAGAGCTATTCTATGCGCCATTGTATCACGAGAAGACGGTCCATGCTTCTTTCAAGTATTTTGAACTTGTTCAAGTATCAAAACTTTGAAGGGGGTCTTGTAGAAGCATGAAAATTTTAGCAATCTTGACAACTATGCACTCAAGCCAGGGAGTAATATGCGCCCAAGCCAGGACAGCCCACATGCGCCCAAGTCACCAGAGCAAGCTATGCGCCCATGTTGATGGCATACATCCCCTATGCGCCCACTCTAGACTCCTCCAAAGGGGCAAGCCCTGTTTCGGCTAAGCACCCAAGTCAGGCCAGCCCATGACTCGTCAAACCTACGATCAATCATGCACCGAAGCATACGCCCTCAGTCTCCACGAGCAGTCGTGCACCTAAGCATGCGGCCACGTCAACCCTACGATCACGCAGTCTGCATGCGCCTACACTCTATACGCCTAAAGCAGGACTATGCGTCCACATGAAATTAGTGTATTTTTCTCATATGGGCGCATAACATCATTCCAGCACAAAAATGACTATAAAAAGGGTCTCATACCTCTTCAAAACACGAACGGAGGGCATTTCAAGAGCCAAATTGCGGCCATTCTTGCCAGTAAGCCGAGAGTTAGCAATTTTCTTAGGTTTTCTCCTACTTTTGTAATCGGAGTGTCAACGAGTAAAGGAGCAACTGTCGCTCGATCTCCATCGTTCCATTCCCCAGAATTCTTTTTGTACTCGGGGATCCTCAGCGCAGGATCTCTCAGACGTACTCAATTTGTGGTGCCTTGTGCCAATAAGAAAAGACAACATTTCTTCTTTTTTTTTGTGTGTGTCCACACATTACAACTTTAGAAGTTGGTGTGTAGGTGGTGACCCATTTCTTGCTTGAGCAAACATAACAGGTGGCACCAGTATCTACCCACCAGTCAGAGTCAGCCCCAACCGCAATGACCTGAGCAATCATTGCAATAACGTCAGTGATCATAGAAACCTTACTAGGCTCACCTTGCTCTGATTGCTTGGACTTAGACTTACATTCACTCTTGAAGTGGCCCTTCTGCACACTTGAAGCAAGCCAAATGAGACTTTGGCTTCTGTTGTTTGAAGGAAGTCCCCTTCACTTTCAAATTATTGGGGTGTCACACCCCAGAACCAGAATACTGGAGAGCGGAGGACAGACATAGCCAGCTACGTATTTTGAAGTATAATCCACCTCGATATATGGTCACGGCTGTCTAGATGTATGAGGTTTATCTACAAGCCATCAATCTTTTATGGTCAAAACAAGACTAGTGTCTTAATCTCAAGCAAGTAAGTAAATGTAACAAGATAGTAGATCATCAGACATACAAGTAAGGCATCCCAAACATTGCATATTCAGATGATCATGAAGCTAGTCATACAAAATGCGAAGACTAGCAAGAGTTTAAGTCATACATGATCAACCCTAGGATTTGTCAATCATGTTACAACCCTTAGGCAGACAGGAATGTAAATTCAACGAGCTAACACTTGCTCTATGGCTAAACACCTCAAAAGAATAATTTACAATAGAGAGGAAGCAAAATAAAACCCACTCGTTGCCAGAGTTGCGTCTAGTGTTCACTATCTGGCAGAAAGACTTGAAGATCCTCGGAAGCTGCTCCAAAATCTGGCCATACAAAACCAGCTGGGTCAGACCCCAAAAAGAGCAAGTACCATAAGGAAGGATTCACTTAAGAACTAAAAGCACATTAGCACATGATACATAACATGAGTTAGAGAAAACAGGGTAATAAACAATAAATAACTAAAGGACTATTCCAGTAACCAAGTTATAACCCGTAAACCAAACAAGGACGGGGTTATAACCCTTCACCTGAACAGAACTTAGTTTCTAACCAATTATCGAATAAGTAAAGCGTAACAGTAATGGGCTAAAGAAACCATGTACTGGCCTTGTCTAGGCAAGACTAGACTAGACTCCATCCATCAATCATGACCAAGCAATGATACGGCTTGATACTTTAACTAACTAGGGTTATCACAAGCCTAGTTACTAATAAGATGTATTACAGCCACAAGCCCTGCAGACTTAATCCAGGTTATCCAGTTGCAAATTGAGAGAGTTAGATTAGGTGACTTAGGGGTACAACACATGACAGTGTGCTGAAAATATGTCATACTCGACGGCAGGCTACAAGTCCAATTAAAGTGTCCAGATAATAGGACTGCATGTAGCTGGAAAATCTTTTCATGGACTACTTGATCAATCTAGTCATTATCCTAGTCAGATTCAGTATAAATTCCTGACCGTGGTAACCAGGAATCCATGTCCTAGACATGATGCAGACAAGACATGTAGCTTATACAAGCACAAACATCCATGGTGTCAAGACAAGAGTTACTTAGCAAGTCAAGATGGTCGTCGCAACAGCATATCAAAATTATCATGTCAAGTTACTTGTCAAGAGTGCACCACGACGGGTCACTATCAAGAATTATCATGTCAAGCTACTTGTTAAGAGTGCACCACGACGGGCCACTATCATGTCATGTTACTTGTTATTTGTTAAGAGTGCGTCTTAACAGACCACTATCGTGTTCTATCCTTATATCATGATGAAAGAAACTTGCATAAAATAGCTAGTAACATATTCTTGAAGCCAAGGAAAAGATCTACAACTTTCATATTGGGAGTTGGAAGAAATTTTGGCCACAATTCAGCCAAATATGGCTTAAAACAGCCAAAATATGTACTATGCGGCACTATACAGCTATGCGGCACTATGCAGCCATGCGACTGACACTATGCAGCACTATGCAGCCATACGGAGCCGCACTATACGGTACTATGCAGCCATGCGGACTGGCACTATACGATACTATGCGGCCATGCGGACTGGCACTATGCGGTACTATGCAGCCATGCGAACTGGCACTATACGGCACTATGCGGCCATACGGACTGGCACTATGCAGCCAACACTATTCATCGTCCCTGCCAGAACCAGGACAGATGAACATAGAGATATCCAATACTTGCTTTGGCCATAACTTCCTCAAAACAAGTCGAAATCTAACTTTTCAAAGGTCAAAATTGGGTAAAATCGAATTCTCTACAACATAGAATAGTCAAAACATGAAAATAATAAAGTTTGGTAGATCAAAACCCAAGAAAGCCGAAAAGGCTAAAACTTAGATCTACAAAAATCTATTCGTCCAAACCGAAAACTCTAAGTTCTAAAGATGCTTAAATCATGTAGAGAAGAATAGAACAATAAAATAAAAGATCCATCATGAAGCAAGTTGCACTTGCCTAAGCTCTCTAGGTTAGTGGAAGAGTAATGGATGATGAAGAAGAAATAAATGGAAGTAATGAAGAGAGAGAAGGGGTGGTTGGGTTTTATAAAGAGAGGGGATAGTTCAACATGTTGAACCAACCATCAAAATAAACCAAACCAAGCCATCCAAAGCAAGTCAAGTTGGACCAAACTAACCCAAGGTCAACCTTAGTCAAGATACATCAAGCAAGCATAAAAATACGGAAATACAGTCACTACTAAAATATGCTCTATTAGCGACATCGTTTAGCGACGGAATAAATTATGTCGCTAACTATATAATAGCGACTCCTTTCTAATGACGTCGCAAAACGTCGCTGAATAGCGACGTTCAACGACATTAGATAAAGTATGTCGCGGAATAGCGACGTTCAGCGACGTTCAGCGACATATTAAGAAATATGTCGCTTATATTAAAAAAAATTCGACGGTTAGCAACGTCCACTTTTGACGTCGCTAACTTTTTAACTTAGGGCACATGACTCCTTTTTCCCCCTCACTCGAAAAATCAAAATAAATCAAAAAATCAAAACTCTTTTTTCCCCCTCCCTCCCTCCCCCCCGGACTCCCTTCCCCCCCGCGACTCTCTTCCCCCCCCCCCCGTCGAGCTCCTCCTCCTCTCCTCGAGCTCCTCCACCTCCTCCCCGTGGTAAACCCTAACCTAATTCCTCCTCCTCCTTCTCTCCCCCCCCCCACACACACGCACACATCCACACCACCCACACCACACACACACACCACACACACACACACACACATACACACACACATAAAGAGAGACACACACACACACACACGAAAGGTGACACACCAAGTATTTGTAAAAATGCCCAATAGGTCATTTAGAATCCTAATTTCAGTTTTGTACATAAATGGTAGGTTAGTCATGGTTAAGATCCCAATTGGTTTTCATATGGATTCATATATATATATCTATGTATTTTTGACCCACAAGTCATGTATATGTAAACATATATAAATTGGTATATATTTATGTATGTGGACTATTTTAGATAAAAGTTTATAAATATATAGTGTGTGCAGTTGTGTCGTGTGTGAGAGTGAGAGAGGGGGAAGCATGGCAAGTTATTGGCTATCCATTTGGCCTTTGGTTTGTGTATTTGTGGCTTGGATTGGTGGTTGGTTGGTTGTGGTTATGTGTGTTTGTTTGAAGAGAGGGATTAGATATTGTTTTAATAGTGTGTTTGTGCTTGTGATAAGATGTGAGAGTGTGTGAGTGTATGATTGTGTTTTTTTATGTGTGTTTGAGGAAGGGAAGGTTAGATGTGGTAGTGTGTAGTATGGTAGTGTGTGTGAGTGAAGGGGATATTGAGATAAGTGTTAGAGTGTGTGTGTGTGTGTGTGTTGGTGTGTGTGTGGTTGTGTGTGTGTGTGTGTGTGTGTTTTGTGTGTTGTGTGTGAGAGTGAGAAAGGTGAGAGGGATTTAGATATGGTAGTGAGTGTTGTGTGTGTGTGTTAGAGAGGGTATGATAGAGTAGCAAGAAGGGGAGAACAAGTGGATACAAAGGCAGCAGTAGCAGCAGCTTGTGCTGCAGGGTAGCAGCAGCAGTAGCTGCAATGCCAGCAGCAGCTGCTAACAGCAGTAGCAAGCAGTGAGGGCAGCAGCTGCAATAGTGACTAGAACCTAGTGTCTCTTATTATGTTGGGGGTGTGGTTTTGTTTTAGGATGTAGTTAGTGTCTACACATAAGTTAGTATCCTAAGTTAGATATTTAGGATAGTATCCTAGGCACTAATTTAATATCTTGTTTAGGATGTTAGTATCCTAGAGTTAGATAGGTGAGTTAATATCTTAGGATACTAGAAGTTAGTATCCTAGATAGGTTAGTTAGTGTCTTGGATAGGTTAGTTAGTATCCTATTTATCCTAGATAAGTTAGTATCCTAAGTTAGATATCTTAGGGTAGTTAGATTATGCTAGTATCTTGAGGGTATCAAGATAATAGGATATTAGGATATGGGCTAGAAGTTAGTACCCTAAGTTAGTACCCAAAGTTAGTATCTTGGCTAGAATTTGGTATCCTAGGATAGTTAGATATCCTAGTATCTTAAGAGTGTCCTAGATTAGTCTATGGTAATTGGATACCCTATAGGGTATATCTCTATGTAAATATTAGAGTATCTTAGGAGTGTTGGTATATTGTTAGAACGGTAGAGTTAGTATCCTAAGGTATCTAAGGTATTAGCAAAGTAATGAGAATTACCTATAGCCTAAGGATAAGGTATTAGCTAAGGTAATGGGTATGATGTTAAGGCAGGTGGATAGATACCTAAGGTAGATGGTAATATCTATTAGCCTAAGGTATTGAGTTATCTACTAGCCTAAGGGTAGGATATTACTAGGATACGGTATTATCTAGTATCTAAGGTAAAGTAGATGTTAAGGTATTAGTTACCTAGATTGAGATTCTAACTTAAGGTATTGGTATTGGGATACCAATAGCGATAAGGTAAAGGGTACCTTGGTAGGTAATGACTCGAAATAGGATATTTGACTTAAATTTGACCTTGTTTGACCAATGTTGACTATTTTGACTGAAAGTCAAAGTAGAGTAAACATCTGACCTAGATTGGACTAAGAGTTGACAAAGTCAACTATAGGTCAACCCTTGACCTAGTTTGACCTTGTTTGACTTTGTTTGACTTAGCTTGACCTTGTTTGACATTGTTTGACTTAGTACAACCCAGTTTGACCTAGATTGCATATCATGCACTAGAAGTCATGCCTAACATTGTTATTATTAACTGTCCGCTACTAATGTGTGTCCTATAATGAGACATAATATACGAATTTGTGCCTATTGGATAATGTGTGTCCATCTTTGCAGAATTATTTCCAAATGGATATGAATTACTACTTGCGGAATCGTTCATGGATGTACAATCGTCGTCCTGATGATATGTGTGGTGTGCGGGATGAATACATAGCGGGAGTAGAGCAGTTTCTGCAGTTTGCTAAGGCATTCCCTCAGTATGGACGACACCAAAATTAAGTGTCCTGTGTGAAATGTCATAACGTAAAATATTATCCAGAAATAGAAGTGACATATCATTTGTACTCGAGGGATTTCACGCCTAATTACTATCAGTGGACCGTACACGGAGAACTTGTATCTTTAGCATCAGAGCCGGAGCCTTATGTTGAGTCGTATATGCATGCGGGACCTAATTTTATTTCAGATAATCATGCATACGACGACGAGTGCATGAATATAATTTTCGACGCTGTGGGGCCTAGTTTCATTCATGATGCAGCTGAGGAGGCACCGAATGTCGATGCTGCAAAGTTCATGGAGTTGCTGGAGAATGCAAGGACTCCATTGTATCCTGGTTGTGAGGATCATTCACCGTTGGAGGTGGTTACAAGACTGTTGAGCATTAAGTCAGATTTTAACATGTCGCAAGAATGCTACAACCGAGTGTTGGAGTTGATTGTAGAGATCTTGCCGGCGGGTGCTAAGTTACCTAAAGACTTTTATCGGTCTAAGAGGATGGTGAGATCGCTCTGGATGGGATACGAGAAATTGATTCTTGTCGCAATGGGTGCATGCTGTACTACAAAGACGACAAGGACGCAGATGTGTGCAGATTTTGTGGTGCTGATCGCTATAAGACAACTAGTACATGAAGGTCTACCGGTACAAGAAGACCGACCAATTCAATGCACTACTTGCCTTTAACGCCGCGGTTGCAAAGATTATTTATGGTGAAAGAGACGGTCGAAAATATGAGTTGCCCGATGTAATGACCCGCTCCGCCCTAGCGAAACGCCGATACAAACGGCAAGTACAACGACTCAAATGAGCCGTCGACCCGAAAAGTTGGCATCGACCTGAAGAAGAATCGATGCAAGGCTTATATTGGCCCGTCAAGATGAATCCAGACTTAGACTTTCAAAGGCGCGCCCGGAGTATCGCTCGGCCGATACGAACATCGCTAAGGTTGTGGCTCCGATGAACCCGTCTTTGCTTAGCCTAGACACATAACAATACAGACACTATTGCTAGAATTGCTAGGCATCAACATCGCGCATGCTAATAAATGAACGACTCAACGCACCTAGCTAAGGGAATAATCCCATCTTGTATGCTTGTTTAGAACATGGAAAAGAACTCGGCAAATAGAAACTCTCGCACCGCGCTCTACGCACGTGCTAAGGCAAAAGCTTACGTTCAAGTCGCTTACGCGTTCAACAATAAATGGTTTACAACAATGAAACGGAAGACTATCGACATAGTCGTTCCGAGTAGAGTATAGCAACATTGAAAGACTTCGGGACCGATGGGTCGCCAAGGCGACTCCCCACTGGGAGTTGCGTAATGTGTGAATTAATGAATCAATGAATGAATGAATCAATGAACGAATGAATAAGTAAAAGAAAAGAAAGATGGTTAGCGACAGGTGTGACGGGCACGTGCAACGGGGCTCGCTACCCGCGCTACACGGACGCCAACCTGGTCGATAATGCATTAAGGCTAAGGATTAGCCTACGGCTCAGAGACAGCCGTTAGTTAAAAAAAAGTTAATACGAAATAGTCGTGGACAAACGGCACGGGCGAGGAGAAGAATACCGTGGCCGTGAAGAAGAAGGGATTCTGTGGCATGATCAAAGGGGATCTGCCGGCCTAGGCGGAATCAAGGGGCTTATGGGCAACCTGGGTGCGGGCTTGGCCACCACAGGAAACGTAAGTGCAGGTATTTCAAAGAGACTATCAAGGTGTTCCAGCCGCACGCTATGATAGGTGAGAAATTACCAAGGGGAAAGATGTCCAAAATAGCTTGTGATGCCAGCGACCGTACATATAGATTAAGTGGGCTATGCTGGTGGCAATCCACGTGCAAGTCCTTGCATTGAAACAAGTAGTCTAAGTTAACTAAATGAAGTGCCTTATGAATATGCTTGAAATGTAACACACCAAATGATGAGAAATTCATGCAAGTGAGTTAGATAACGTGCTTACGACGTGTAGAACCCGAGGCAGGGACACGCACTTGACATTGAAAGTTCATATTGAATTGTTGACTAACTTGGTTTACTTTGGACAGGGAACCGGACGGTAAGTATGGGTAAGTCGTGCATCTATTTCTATGCGATACTTAAATTTGGCAACACGGGATAGGTTATGAAATATGCCATGAAACTGATCCTAAGGCAAGATTAGAAAGACAATGAATGATAGACGGTGCACAAAAGTAAATAGAACGTGTTTGGTAATGATAGCATTGTGGGCGAGCTAGCCTCCCCACCAGTGCATAACAATGTACTGATAACCCCACAGTCTGCTTGTAGGATGCAGGAGATGTCATCGGGTGCGGAGCTTCCCTCGAACGTGCTAAAGCACGGAGCATCTCTGGAGCCTTGGAGCGTTGCAAGGAGCTGATGCGCCATATACAGGACATAATGTATCGGAACATCGCCATGAATCATTCATATTGTAAGCCACTTGGCACGCCCTTTTATGTTTCAGAGAGAGAGCTTGAGAGACTTGTAAACTCGGCCTAGCGTCGTATGTAAACTTCTTGAATATCAATAAAGAGTTGAATTTACTTTAATTTGTATTCATTTACTTTCTGCTGCAATGGGGACACTCTGTGCAACTCTGCGCCTAGCTCAAATCGGCCGTTTCTGGACTTAGCCTTGTACGGGCGCAACCTAGGCCCTTGTGGCATCATGCCTTAGCGAGGACGATCGCTCCTACGGGAGCGGGATGTGATAGCCGATCAGAGACAACTTTGTGGATCTCGACTCTACCAAAAATCTGTTTGTGTATCAGATCTTTGAACTACAAAGATGTTGATGCGGGCAACGATTTCTATGGCGTATTACGGGAGATCATGGAACTGACATATAGTTATGGAATAGAGCCTGCTAAGATTGTGTTATTTAGGTATGATTGGTTCGATCCAATTGAAGGTCAAGGTTGGAAAGTAGACAAGCACGGTCTTGTTGATATAAACTATCGGCGTCGATATCAAGCCTATGAACCATTTGTCCTATCAAGTCAGGCTCAGCTCGTGTACTTCATAAGTTATCCTAAACGGGGAATAATAAGGTCAGACTGGTGGGCAGTATACAAGACCAAAGCTAAAATACCTTTGAGGTTGACAATATAGCTTATCAAGAGGATGAACTACCTCTTGTAACAAATATTATAGAAGTAGACACGACGGAAGTTCCTCATTACACATCTAATTGTGTAGAAGAAGTAGAATTATCTGAAGAGGAAGATGCAGATGAAAGTAAAGATGTGAGAAGGAAGAAGAAGAAGAAGAGAAGAAGAAGAAGAGAAGAAGAAGAAGAAGAAGAGAAGAAAAGAAGAAGAAAAGAAAAAGATGAGCTAAACGAACTAGATGAATTTTCAGAAGAGGATTAAATCTGTATGTTTGTTTTATCATCATATTTGACACTTTAGTGACACTTCTATCATATAATCTGTGACACTTTAGTGACACTTTAGTGACACTTTTATCTGTGACTACGATATTTTTCAAAAATCTGTGATGTCTATCATATAAATATGTATTTTTGTTTTATTGTCATATGTTATTATCAGGTATGACTAGACCATCTGGACGATACAGAGGATTTTATATTAGGCAGTCCCGTCAGCCTCGGGCTGGGGATGGAGATTCTGTATCCTCATCCTCATCTTCGAGTACGCCATTATACCGATATGTTCCCGGTCCATTATCGGACAGGGCAGTTCCAGCATTCCTGATACCGCGTCCAGCATTCCTGATCCCGCGTCCAGCATTCCTCCTGCCGATGGCTCCATGGGGGGAGCCGACGCCGAGCATATGAAGGACGGCGATCAGACTGATCCTACCCAGGCAGGAGTGAGAGAGACCCTCCATGCGCGCCCGCGGGCGAGACGCGTATGAAGATTTGGACGGACGGGCCTACGAAGTAACTTAATTAGTTAATATAGATTTCTCAAATGATTATATGTACATATATATTCATGAAAATTATTATTGTATAGATATAGGCCTTCTATAGTACAGAGACAGCTGGGGGTATTTCTGAGGCAGAACTATGGTGGGCCTTGGATTAACTACTCAGATGCTCCCGCAGATAGGAAGACCTTTTGGTTCGTCCACTTCAAGGTAAAAAATTTGTTTATTTTTAAATTTTAATAATCATTTGTGTATATTATACAACTTTTCTATTTTACTTCTTGTAGAGGACCTATTTCTATCCACCACACCGGGCGGCGAAGATCGAGGCCCAATTTTCTGCCATCGTAGGCAAGCTCATCCGTGATGCGATCCATGACTAGAAGTCTCACGATCGCTCCGGACAGCCGATCCATGGTTGGATCACGCCAGAGCAGTGGACTGCGATGAAGGCTAGATTCAGCGAGCCCAGGTACCAGGAGCGATCTGACAAGGCCAAGGTGGCGCGGTCGAGCGCCGTAAGTGGTGTGGTGGCTCCATTCCGATGATGGAGCATTTTTATCGTCTGGTACATTTCCTATGACGGACATTAATTTATATCTAGTTCGATATGTTTAATACTAATAGATAATATAATTTAACAGGTAAAAAAGGGTGATGACCCCAACATGGTGACCGTCTTCCTGGTCACCCATCGGAGGGCTGGGGAGTTCATTGGCGAGAGGGCAACGCAGGCATATGTACGTTCTATTCATTATATTAATTTAATATAATTTAGAAAACAGGAAAATAGATATCAATATAGACTTTAGCAATACTTACACGTTAGCAAATATTGTTCTAGGCCGAGTTTTGTTCGGCTACAGGAGAGGCGACTGCTGCTGCTAGTACGCCAGCAGAGGGAGCGGGCGGATTCAAGGGGCTGGTACTTCCTTCCAGCCGCCACAACTCCATCGTCGGACGACCTCTGGATGACCGTCGTTGGCGGTCTTCAGAAGGGTACGTACTACGGTACGGGATCCTACGGCACGTATTTGGCTTCGGAGTCATCCCGGGACCTTCTGTCAGTGCGCAGTCTTCGGCTTCGCAGGCGTCGTCATGAGCTCAGGATATTCGTCGTCAGATCGACGAGCTGCGTCGCGAGTTGCAGCAGCAGATTTCTGATGCGGTCGAGCGACGATCCGACCCTCCGATGATCACCGGACAATTTGATACGGTCGAGCGCAGTATACATGAGCTGATGAGTCTGCAGCAGGCTACAGCTGCCAGCTTGCACACGCTCACCGAGTCTATACAGCGCACAGAGCATAGACAGGTCGAGCTGGAGGGATTGCAGAGGACCATGTCTGCCTCACTCACTCAGGTATCGGCTTCGATTAAGGAGAGTACTCAGAGGATGGTGAGTACCCTTGCTGCGCATGGTGAGCGACTGCGAGAGCTGGAGCAGATACGTCCTCCCGGTCCATCGACGGCGCCGACTCCAGACATTGCACTGCCTCCTACTTCCCCTGCGGTACAGCTCACACAGGAGCAGTATGAGTACATGTTATCCCAGATGCGCGGCAGGGGTCCTCAGTGATCCAGTAGATTTTTTTCATCTTTGTATTTATTGGCCCTATGGGCCCATTGACCGTTCTGTACACTGATTTTCATTATTATTTGACTATGTTGGACATGTATGTTTGTTGGACATGTATGTTTGTGATATTTTTATTGAGTATATGTATGATATTTAATTGTAGACTGTTATGATGGGAGACTGTTATTCATCTATTAGTTATAGACTTTTGATGGGAGACTGTTAATTATGATGATATCTACGACGGGGATGATAAATATACCTACGCTGGGTTATAAGCGATGATCTGATATACAAAGGAGGTGTTGTCCAAATTTTTAAAATATAATGTGTATTTTTGTAATGATGTGTGTCTGTGTTTACAGTGTATGTTGTTGACACAAAGTCACAGTCAACCAAATATCGATAACATTGACAAATAATACTTGTAATAATTCAATACGACACACGACATTAAGCTCAAGTCAGACGACAGCTCAGTCTTTGCATATCTGTGTTATATGAGTCTATATTTTATACTTTTATTGAGTCTAGATTGTTGTAAACTGTGTCATGCTGAGCTCTTGAGACTTGACCAAAAGCCTACCCAAATCCATAAACTCCACCATCCAGAAATAAGCCCACAGGTCCCTTAGAACCATTCTGTGCTCTGGAGACAGAGTTCGGGCCGAACTCTACCTCCACACAGAGTTCGGGCCGAACTCTGTCCCCTTAAAATCAGCAACCTAAATTTTAGGGTTAGCTGGTTGCAAGTTGTCCAACGGCCAAATATTTGAAAAACGGCCAAATATTTTAGGCCAAATTCTGCCTACAAAAACCCTATAAAAAGGCCAAGAATTCCTCATTTCAAATCATCCAATCTTTTCTTCTCTTCTCTTCTCTCTTGAAGCTCAAATAAGCCATACCCTTCCCATCTACTAGCCACAAGCATCCTAAGTCTCGAGTGCTCAGCATCTCTCAGTTAGGAGTCTTGTGCAAGAGTTGAAGAAGTCGCTTGGAAATTCCAAGCAATCGCCACTGCGATCCTTTGTAAGAAGTTGACGTGCTCTTCTGAAGAAAAGGCACGGATTGTAAACTACTATTTCACAAATAGTGGATTTAATCCTGAGCTAGAGTTCTCAGGCCTGGACTAGTCCTCCACGAGAGAAACCAGGTTAAAATCGGCTGTGTTTGCATATGCTCTCTTTCTTCTCACTTTAAATTCCGCATTTACTCTGATTAGTTTTGTTTGTGATAGAGTTGAATTTTTAATTGGTTATTATCTCTATAAAATCTATTCACCCCCCTCTAGAGTTGCCATCTGTTCTTCAATTGGCAATTGGTATCAGAGCTCTGTTCTCTTTACAAGGATTTACATCCTAGAGCTGATCCATGGCAACTACACAATCCTTGATTTCCAATCACGGTGAAGGACAGTCCACTCATAGGCCTCCCCTATTTGATGGAACTAACTACACGTATTGGAAAACAAGGATGAGTTTTTATCTCAAGTCTCTAGACTTTGACCTGTGGACTATCGTCACTGATGGTTACAAAAAGCCCGCAGGATAGTTTTCAACGGTGATCTCGTTGAGAAATCACATGACAAATATTCTGACGAGGAAAAAACAGGCAAGTCTAGACGCGAGAGCTATTAATGCTTTATTCTGTGCTATAGACAGAAATGAGTTCAACAGGGTATCCACATGCACCACATCCCACAAAGTATGGAAGCTTCTAGAAGTGACGTATGAAGGAACCACCCAAGTCAAGGAATCAAAAATAAGCCGTCTCACTCAAGAATACGAGGCTTTCAAGATGAAGCCAAATGAGACGATCACACAAATGTTCACAAGATTCCTCGACATCATCAACCCCCTATCCTCGCTTGGGAAGCAATATTCAAATTACGAGAAGATTCGCAAGCTACTTAGGGGGCTACCAAAAATTTGGAACCCTAAGGTGACAGCCATCATAGAAGGAACGATCTCACAACCATGTCCATGGAGACCTTGATGGGAAAGCTAATGACTCATGAGCTTGACCTCAAGGACTTCGAAGAGCCTGCTCCTAAGGCTAAGGAGATCGCACTCAAAGCTCACCGACGGAGGGCTGAACCCGAAGAGACGGATGACGACAACTCAGAAGATGATGATCAAGCCCCCATGGTTCGCAACTTCAAGAAATTCCTTCGCTTCAACCGAAGAAAGAAGGAACCACAAGAAGATGAAGAAGAAGAGCCTACTTGCTACGGTTGCAAGAAGACGGGACATGTCCGAAAAGACTGTCCATTCTCAAAGAAAAGCAACTGCTATGAGAAGCCATACAAGAAGACCTCTTCAAAGAAATATGCCAACACAAGCATCTGGCATGAAAGCGATGCTAGTGACTCCGAGGAAGAAAAGAACTCTCCCCAAGATACGGCTAATGTTTGCCTAACGGCAACATCCGACAAGGTATCTAACGAAACTCTTGACGACTTCACTTTTGATGAACTTGGCGATGCTTTCACTGATTTACTTAGTGACCATAAAAAGGTCATTGGTAAATACAAATAAGCCAAGGACAAAATCAAAAGTCATGAAGTTGAAATACAAAGACTTTCTCTTTTACTTGATAATATTAGAGACACTGCACCCACGGATGTCACTGATGAGGTATCTAAGCTTAAAATAAGCTTACATGATGCCGAGGCACGTATTGAGCAACAAACACAAGAAATCACAACGCTCAACACGGAGCTTGCAGAAGAAAAGAATAGACACAAGATCACTATTACTAAGTTGCATGGTTTGAATGCTAAGATTACTGAATTGCAAGCTGTCTCTAAGAAACTAGAGACTAAATTGGGAAAACAGGTTGCTCAACCTCAAACCCAATCACATGAGACACACACAAAGCATGACACTACTCATACTAGTAAACCACGTCATACTGCTGCTCACAATCATGCTTACATATACACACAGTTTCACAAACCTCATGCACGTAAAAATAATTATCATATGTCACATAAACATCATGCTACACACAGTCATAATCATGTTGCACAAAGACACAATCAACATCACTCCACATATAGACAATCTCATCATGCCATGCTATATAGACAATCTCATCATGCCATGCCATATAGACAATCTCATCATGCCATGCCATATAGACAATCCCATCATGCCATGCCATATCAACATCATCACCATGCTGAATCTATATATCATCAATATTCTTATAGACATCATCAGCATACTCCTAATGTGAATAGAAATGCTACATGCACTTATTGTGGTCTATATGGACACATATCACCACAATGTAGAATCAGAAGATTAGTTGATAAAAAGATATATGCATGGTTTCCAAAAGCTAACTTTTCAGGACCCTCAAGAACTTGGGTACCAAAGGTCACATCTACTCTTGATGTAGGTGGACCTTCCCTCCTTAACTAAGAGTAAGTGGATTCTCGATAGTGGATGCTCACGGCATATGACGGGAGATGCACATCTTTTCGTATCACTATCGATGAAGAAAGAAGGATATGTATCCTTCGAAAATAACCTAAAAGGGTATATTATAGGTAATGGTGTTATTGGCTATCCTCCCTCTCCCGTAATAAAGGATGTCTGCCTAGTGACCGAGTTAAAGCATAACTTGCTCAGCATCAGTCATCTTGCTGACCATGGTTATGACATTAACTTTGGACAAAACAAATGCCTTATATATGATAGGTCAACAGGAGACACTGCTTTGAAGGGGTAAGAGAGGACAATATTTATATTTTCTATTTGTCTCTAGATACTAACCATGCAGGTAGATGCCTATATGCTTACAAAGATGAACGGTTACTATGGCACCAGCGTCTTGGTCATACCAACATGGATACTATATCCAGGCTATCAACCAATAAGCTAGTTAGAGGCTTGTCCGACATCACATTCAAAAAGGACATCGTATGTGCCGAATATGAGTTGAATAAGGCAACCAAATCATCTTTCCATTCCATAAACTCTGTAAGCACTACTAGACTCCTGCAACTACTTCATATGGATTTATTTGGTCCTAGTAGAGTAGCCAGTCTTGGTGGAAAACTCTATGCATTTGTTATTGTTGATGATTTTTTAAGATTTACTTGGGTTTTCTTTCTTACTTATAAAAGTGATGCTATTTTAGTTTTTAAGATTTTTGTTAAGAAAGTTCAAAACGAAAAAGGCTACATGATCAATCGAATCCGAAGTGATCATGGAGGCGAATTCGAAAATTCTGATTTTGAAAAGTTTTGTGATTCTAATAGTTTTGATCATGAGTTTTCTTGTCCAAGAACTCCCCAACAAAATGGTGTTGTGGAGCGGAAGAATAGAACTCTTGGCGATATGGCTAGAGTCATGTTGAACAACTTTTTACTTCTGAAATACTTTTGGGCTGAAGCGTCAGTACAGCATGCCACATTTTAAATAGGGTACTTATTCGTCCTATTACGAAAAAGACACCCTATGAGCTTTGGTTTGGGAGAACCCCAAATGTTTCTTATTTTAAAGTTTTTGGCTGTAGATGTTTTATCCTTAACACCAAAGACAACTTAGGCAAATTTGATGCCAAAGCTGACGATGGTATTTTCCTTGGCTATGCTGCCAAGAGTAAGGGATATAGAGTTTTTAACAAATGCTCTTTAATTGTGGAAGAGTCTACAAATGTGACTTTTGATGAAGATAACAGTGCAGCAGCTACTCTTGATGATGATGTTGAACCATCAACGTCTACTCCAATGAACACCACAACCGAAACAAATTCTTTGGAAAGCTTGCCTAAGAAATTCTCTTTCAAGCCTTCTCATCCAGAAAATTTGGTAATCAGTGAGGTTTCACGAGGAGTAACTACTAGATCATCATTAAGAGACTCTATTGCTAGCACTGCCTTTATTTCACAAATTGAGCCTAAAAACTTTTCAGAAGCTTTCAATGATAAATTTTGGATTTCTGCTATGCAAGAAGAACTCAACCAATTCGAGAGGAGCCAAGTATGGAAACTCGTTCCTAGACCAGCTAATCACTCAATTATTGGTACTAAATAGGTTTTTAGAAACAAAGTAAATGAAGATGGTTCAGTCACACGCAACAAAGCTCGTCTAGTAGCCCAAGGATACAACCAAGAGGAAGGTATCGACTACGATGAGACATATGCTCCTGTTGCTAGATTAGAATCCATTCGGATGCTTTGTGCATTTGTAAATTTTCAAAATTTAAATTATTTCAAATGGATGTTAAAAGTGCTTTCTTGAATGGTGTTATTAAGGAGAAAGTTTATGTAAAACAACCCCCTGGCTTTGAAAATCATAAATTTCTCGACCACGTGTTCAAGTTAAAGAAAGCACTATACGGCCTCAAACAAGCCCCCAGAGCTTGGTATGAACGGCTTAGCAACTTCTTACTTGAGAAAGGTTTTTCAAAAGGAAAAATTGACACTACACTTTTCATAAAGTCTTTGAAGGACATTATTCTTTTAGTTCAATATATGTAGATGATATTATTTTTGGTTCTACTGATGAAACCCTTTGTCAAGATTTTGCCAAGTGTATGCAGACCGAGTTTGAGATGAGCATGATGGGAGAGCTCAACTACTTTCTTGGGCTGCAAGTCAAACAAATGTCAAATGGAACCTTCATCTGTCAGTCAAAGTATACAAAGGACATGCTGAAGAAATTCGACCTTGATAACGTCAAACCTATCAGCACTCCTATGGCTACTTCAACTAAGCATGAACCAGATGACAGCGGCAAACCCGTAGATCAACGTAAGTATCGAGGTATGATAGGCAGTCTACTCTATCTTACTGCTAGTCGCCCTGATATAATGTTTAGCATTTGCCTGTGTGCTAGATATCAAGCAAATCCTAAGGAATCACACATGACCGCAGTTAAGCGTATCTTTAGATACCTTAAAGGTACGGTTACAGTGGGCCTATGGTATCCCAAGTCAACATCATTTGACCTCATTAGTTACTCTGATGCTGATTTTGCGGGATGCAAGGTCGACCGTAAAAGTACGAGCGGTACGTGTCATTTATTAGGAAAGGCTTTAGTCTCTTGGTTTAGCAAAAAAGCAGAATTCTGTCGCACTATCCACAACAGAAGCTGAATACATAGCAGCTGGGCGTTGTTGTGCACAAATTCTGTGGATGAAGCAAACCCTTGAAGACTATAATTTATCTTTCATGCATATTCCTATTTTTTGTGACAACACTAGTGCTATAAACTTGACTAAGAACCCTATTTGTCACTCACGCACAAAGCACATTGAAATTCGACACCACTTTTTGCGTGATCATCAGCAAAATGGCACGATTAACTTAGATTTTATTGACACTGATCATCAGTTAGCTGATTTCTTCACAAAGCCATTATCCGAAGAGCGCTTCAATTTCCTTTGTCGTGAACTTGGAATTTTAGATGAAGACGTCATAAATTAAAATACACCTGCATAAATATCGATTATATTGTGATTCTCTTATAATGAACTTGCTATGAGTATAAGCCGAAAGGGCCCTTCTGACACAAGGCTTAAAAGCCTAAGCGACACGGTGCACTAGTCCTCAGGGCTACCGCTAGCTGGGATCCGGCCCCTGCAGCTAACTCATGGCAAATTCAAAATATTGAATTATAATATAACTTCTTGTTTATTATATGGTATATTTTGATTTATCACTTGCTGATATGCTATTTTTCAATTTCATATTGCTATCTTTCTACTTCTACTATCTGGTTTATTGAAATTCTTAATCATTTATCTTATAACTTATCTTGATTTCCCATACTTAACCAATTTTCATCCTTTTAGCCTGATTTCAGTTCTGGGACAAGGACCCAGAATTCAGGCCGAACTCTGCCCTTACCAGAGTTCGGGCCGAGTTTGGCCTCCCTGTTCTAGAATCGGGGACAGGTTCCAGCCGTTGATCAAAACTTGATCCAATGGTCCTGATTCACTCCGACCAAGAGAAACCCTTCCCTTATATTCGGTTTCTCTTCCTCCTTCCTCTTTCTTACCACCTTTTCTTCTTCTCCTCCATTATTTTCTCAAAACCCTAACCCTAATTTCTTCTCTATAGTGCTCCATTCTTTCCTAAATTCAAGGAGGAGGGCTATTTTCCAATTCTCTTTCACTGTTCATCATTTATTTGAGGTATAACTTACTCTTCTTCTCTATTTCAATTTTCTCTACTTTGTGCTATAGCTCATCGCTTGTTCAACCGTGGGAAGAGAATTCGGACCGAGGGAGCGTCCTCATCGAATCCTCCTCCTCCCGTTGAGCAACCCGTTGAACATCAACAACCACCTCATCCATTGTTCAACCCTTTACGTCCTCATGATCCAAACACCTACGACGATCGACTTTTTATATCACTAGACGCATCCAATGAATGGTTTAGTGATTTTCGGATACGTCCGGTGTTTGCGGGACACCCCATTAACTTCACAATTTTTCTCTCAATATGATTCACTCTTTAATGACCTATGTCTTGACGAACTTGTTACTTCTAATTCGGTCATATATCGTAGTGCCATACAAATGTTTTACTGCAACTTGACTCATGATGACACTCACATCTATTCACGCGTTGCGGGCACTGATATCGCCTTTGCTGATTCTGATTTGGCCGAGTATCTTGAACTTCAAGAACTCGATACTTGGGACAAGCTTATTGAAGCTCGATCGTTCCACTTTCTAGATGGAACTTCCCTTGAGAGCTTCAAGGAAGACTTATGTGCCCCAAACATTTGTCCTCGTAAGCTTATGGCCAAACATCTCACCCTTACTATTATGAACTTCATCGGATTGTTTTCAATACCCTTCTATCCAAGGCCGGCTCTACCGATGAAGTCACCTATTTTGAGATATTAGCTTTGTATCATCTCCACTTTTATGTTCCTTTCAATCTTCCACGTACCATGATGGACTGGATGATTAACTGTAGGAAGAAACCACGAGCCTTGGTTTATGCCTTATATCTTCCTATGGTCTTTCGTGCGTTCTATGTACCTATTGATGATTGTCCTTTTTTGCCTGCTCCTGCCTTCCTATCTAAGGCACGACGACTTCAGGCAGTCGTAGCCTCTCCTGCCTCTTCTGAGCATTCCGATGATGAGGAGCCCGACGCCCCTCCACTTGGACAGGATGCGCCACCTCCTCCTGCTACCCTTGACTCCATCCAGACCATGCTCCGAGATCGCTTTACCTTAGAGGACGATCGCTGGACTCAGATGGACTACCGTACTACCCTGCAGATGAGTGCCCTCAGCAACTCGCTGCACGATATTCGGTATTCCATGTCACGTCATCCCTCTATGCCCATTCCTATGGAGCGGGATCCCGGTCGCGAAGGATATCGCATTGACGATCCCTGGGTCATGCGCTACCTGGATCCGGATGCTGCTATTGTGGACCCCAGTCGTTCCTTCACTGATCCTTCCGACTCCGCTGGGCCTTCTCGTGCTCCATGATGGAGATGGCTTCCACCAGATGATGCTGCTGCTGATCATAGTTTATGTTTTATGCTTTCCAGTTTTTCAGTTGTTAGTTGGATCTATGTACTTGGTTATGTTTTAGTTGTGATGACTCTTATGATTACTCTTTGTGTTTTAGATGACTCTTATGATTACTCTTTATGTTTTAGTTGTGATGACTCTTATGATTATCATAGCTCTCTTACTCTCTGCTCGTTATATTCGTTAATATGCAGTTTCTTCTCTTTTGGTGTGTTTGCCCATTATTACTTGCTTATATTGCTAAATGCCAAAAGGGGAAGAGATTTGTATATTGTATAAAATTTCGTTTTTGTATATATGTGCTTTTGGTGCTTTTTTTTGGAAGATATTTCTTATCAGGCCAACAGGTTCAACGCATCATTTACGGGGGAGCTATCTTATTTAGCTTGGCACCGATTATGGGAGAGCTATGCTTTTGTCATTGACTGTGTCCAGGTATGAATATTGAATATACAATTATTATTTTGTCAATTATCAATATGGGAGAGATTGTTGACACAAAGTCACAGTCAACCAAATATCGATAACATTGACTAAATAATACTTGTAATAATTCAATACGACACACGACATCAAGCTCAAGTCAGACGACAGCTCAGTCTTTGCATATCTGTGTTATATGAGTCTGTATTTTATACTTTTATTGAGTCTAGATTGTTGTAAATTGTGTCATGCTGAGCTCTTGAGACTTGACCAAAAGCCTACCCAAATCCATAAACTCCACCATCTAGAAATAAGCCCACAGGTCCCTTAGAACCATTCTGTGCTCTGGAGACAGAGTTCGGGCCGAACTCTGCCTCCACACAGAGTTCGGGCCGAACTCTGTCCCCTTAAAATCAGCAACCTAAATTTTAGGGTTAGCTGGTTGCAAGTTGTCCAACGGCCAAATATTTAAAATTTCTACCCGAATTCTGGCCGAATTCTGCCTACAAAACCCTATAAAAAGGCCAAGAATTCTCTCATTTCAAATCATCCAATCTTCTCTTCTCTTCTCTCTTGAAGCTCAAATAAGCCATACCCTTTCCATCTACTAGCCACAAGCATCCTAAGTCTCGAGTGCTCAGCATCTCTCAGTTAGGAGTCTTGTACAAGAGTTGAAGAAGTCGCTTGGAAAATTCCAAGCAATCGCCACTGCGATCCTTTGTAAGAAGTTGACGTGCTCTTTTGAAGAAAAGGCACGGGTTGTAAACTACTATTTCACAAATAGTGGATTTAATCCTGAGCTAGAGTTCTCAGGCCTGGACTAGTCCTCCACGAGGGAAACCAGGTTAAAATCGGCTGTGTTTGCGTATGCTCTCTTTCTTCTCACTTTAAATTCCACATTTACTCTGATTAGTTTTGTTTGTGATAGAGTTGAATTTTTAATTGGTTATTATCTCTATAAACTCTATTCGCCCCCCCTCTAGAGTTGCCATCTGTTCTTCATATGTGAAATGCAGTGTTCGGTTCACACACACTGTAAACACAGACACACAACATAACAAAAATACATATTATATTTTTTTAATTTTTTTTCAGTATTCTGCGACGGTTAGCGACGTATAGAGACGGATAGTGACGGAAAGTGGACGTCGCTATACGTCGCAAATTAGCGGCGGTACGTCGCTGTACGTCGCCGCCTTGCTGACGTGGCAGGCATTGCCACGTCATCACGTCAATAGAACTAAACGTCGCTACAATGGCGCACTACGTCGTTAAGTTTGTGACGTAAAGTTTTCGTCGCTCTACGTCGCTAACTTTGCGACAACCTAGCGACACGGGCGGGACGTCGCAAACAGCGACGTAGGGCGACGTATTGGCCATCTGCGACTAGCTAAAAAGCGACCTTCACTTTACGTCGCTAAATCCGTCGCCAATTACGATTAGTGACGCAATTTTCATTGTTAGCGACGTATCATGACGTCGCTAATTTGCCTTATTTTAGTAGTGAGTAAATAAAATACGGGTTGTAATCCTGTCAACCCCTTGACCAAATTTTCTCCTCTTATATTTTTTTATTATTATTATTTATTTGCCTCATATAAGTAATGTGTTCATATTTTTTTTATTTGAAATACCAATAGGCAGACCAAGAGAGTAATAAAGGAAATACAGGGACTTAAGTGCAAATATTCCTAATTCAAAACCCTCTGTTTAAAACCGATCACCCTTTAGTTCAAAATCTCCAAACGGCCAAAGCTATATCAAGATTTGGATGTGAAAAAATCCCCTCCTCCTTATCTCGGCCAGATTCAAGTTGGGTTATAAATACCAATGCTAGCAAAGCTCTCGTTCCTCGGCAAACCCTAGCAGTCTACTTTCTCTCTTCGCAAGGGAAACCGACAGGAAGCCAGGAAGTTCCAACTCGATAGAGAAGCAATTCAACCGGCCATCACAAACCAAGAGGTAACCATCCTCTGTCATAAATAATTACAACTTCTGTCATTAGTAAAGCTTAGATTGGGGATTGGCAAGTATTTGTTATAATTCCTAGAAGAAGCTAGGGGAAGGAAACTTAGATGTACAGGTAAATCAACTTGCACAGGGCAGCAAGGGTGTACCCACAGTGTTCATATGAGTGCGTACGTGTATCAGACCTTAGAATAATAGGTTGGGATATCAGATATAAACAAACTTTAGTACCTCTTGATGCAGGTAACTCAATTTGTTGATAACTCGTTCAATACTGGAACAGGAATTGATACATGGATCCCCATTCGAATACCTTGTATCAGCTTCCAAATTTTGGTGTCTGAATTGATACCTGATAGCAGTTGGGTATCAGTCGTAGCGTGCACAGAACATGTCGAGTGGATATCCACCAGGGGACACATGAGGCAATAGTTGCAATGAGGTTGCATTAAGACTTGACTTCTCTGTCCACATGGTGTTTGATGTTCTGACCACTTCCTATTTTTGCACTTGCCCTTGGTGTGTTGATCAACCCTCTTGTCGTATATCAATTATACTTCCAAATTACATTAAATTTAGGTTTGAATACTTGTCCCTTCATTGCCATACTGACCTGACCTAGAATATGGCTATGTCCTGCATATTATCCATGTGCAGTCTCATCTCTTTAAGTGTCAGACTTGTACATCTCACTAAATGTCCTGTTCACTATCTGGATTAGTGTAGGCCATTTCATGAAAACCCAGTACCTTGTTTGATATTGCCTATATTCATTGATCTATCCAGATCCTTCACTGTAACTATCTATCCAATATAGTGTTCTGCATGTACCCTTGTTCCTCCTAAATTTGTTTGACATCAATTGGAACACCTTAGTATCAATCCTCAAACCCACATAGGCTCTGCCTGCATTGAACTGTATGTTCTAGTGCTAAATTGGATAGAGTATCCTGCACTTCTAAACTGACTGATACTCTATGGTATTAGTCTACTAATGCACTTGTATCAGACCACCTCATTAGTATAGCAGTACTCATATTCCCATATCTTCATATCTGTCAACACATAATACTCCCTGATACTTCAAGTATTAACCTGCATATACATAACTCACTATATTTATTTTTGCTTCTGTTGTTATCTGAACAAGGGTGGTACATGCTAGTCTATTGTTCCTTTGGACATCAGATATTTATTGGTCCTGTTATATCTTCTAATTGGACAGATCTTTTATCAACAGGCCAATTTGGCTCCTGCAGGGCTGAAAGGGGATAGGCAGGAAAACGAAGCAGTAAGAGTGTATCATTAGTGTCCATATGTGTATGAATGAATGTCTCAGAAACTTAGGAGAGGGGAGATATGTAGAGAGCAACAATAACTACCTGTTGTTTGCACTAGTCATTGTGAGTGATTGAAGGCAGAGAATGGAAGAGAGAGAGGAAGAGAAGGACTAGACAGTAGATTGGATATGGCCTTTGGCCTATGTTCAAGAAAGAGGGCAGGTTTGAGCTTTGGGTGAACTGTAGGTGGTTTGGCCACCACTGCAGAAATTGGGGACAGGGCAGTCATCCATGTTGAGCCACAAGGGGCAGTGGTTAGAGTAGCCAGTAGGCCTAGGAGTACATGTAGATTATGAGGGTATCCCTGGAGTGAACTTCACTGATAGGTAAGTGAGGTTGATGTATCAAGATTTCACTGATACGTTAGTACACTTCTGTACCAGCCTACCAAGGGCTCAGACCATGTTACCATGGGTTAGGAGGAGCTGACACATAGGCAATACCTAGGGATACCCATGTACAGGCTAATGTATGGGAAAAAGGGATGGAGCATAGAAGTATCAATGTTATTCAAGACCACAGGATACAGGATAGGTAGGAGAGCTCGGGTTGGATTAGTCTACATGGATTCCTGGCCATGTATCAGTTGTTTGGTCATACAATGTATCAGAACACACCTTAGTATCAAACCTTGTCAGGACCTTGTTAGGTCATATGTATCAATCAATGGTTGGTGTACTAGTTTTTCCCTCATTAAGTATCAAACATACAGGTATATAGGTAGGTGTCTGACTGGATGTATGCTAGGTTAGAGTGGATGTCTAATTAGAGTATCAAAGGTTTGAGAAAACTCCCATATTCCAGGTCAGTTGGACACCTACATAAATAAGTTAGTGGTACCCCTAAATGAGATACATGTGCATCAGTAATAGGGAAATTCATCCAAGTTGTTTCAGGAGAGGGCTATCAGACCTCATTTATTCCCTTCTCTCCCTTTGCTTGCATGTACCTATGTGGGTACCAGTGGTGTGAGGATGCACTCCTGAAAGGTACAGTAAATCAAGGCTTGTGCATATATGTAGGTGTGTTATAGAGTATCTGTGAGTGGGTAGTACCAGGGTAATTAGGAATCTGATGTATAACCACATATATGGATAAGAAGGGTATGGAAATTAGAAGGCTAACAGTAAAATACAGTTAAACAAAAAGTCTTAGATACCTAGAGGAATGAATGAATGATAAACACAAACAAGAATAGAAAAGAAGATGAGTACACATTGGACATGAGCTACAGGAGTCTAGATTGTATGTCTATAGAGCTAAGGAAACCAAGATGACTTAGAGTTACCTAGAGACTTAATACGCAAATAGTTAGTACAGTTGATGTATTTCACTTATTGACAATTATAAAATTATATAACAGGTTACTTGGACTTGATACGGACTCTTGACCCGTATCCGCAGCTCAGGACAACAGGCAAGTATACCTTGCCTTTCTACACAGCTTTATTTACATGTACTGTTTTATTTATTATACAGTTTTTCACATATTGTTGCCATGTATCTTTCATATACTATTTATATATTGGTATCATTACTATATAGACCGTGTTCACAGTTAGCTTTGTATCTTATTGGACGTATTCATTTGAGCCTTGATCGAGTCGTGTCGTGAGTCGTGAACTGAACTGCTTTTACCTCCGTGTCTTGAAACCTTGAAGCTGACCTGCGAGTCCACATTAGGGGCGAGGGTTAGTAGTTATTGGTCTACACCTGCGAGTCCACATTAGGGACGAGGGTGATGCTAACCTGCGAGTCCACACTAGGAACGAGGGTTAGTAGTATATGTTTCACACTTGCGAGTCCACGCTAGGGACGAGGGTGATGCTAACCTGTGAGTCCACACTAGGGACGAGGGTTAGTAGTATATGGTTTACACCTGCGAGTCCACACTAGGGACGAGGGTGATGCTAACCTACGAGTTCACACTAGGGACGAGGGTTAGTAGTTGTTCAAACCTGCGAGTCCACACTAGGGACGAGGATTTAAGTATTCGATTTGGTTATCCGTGACATCTTGACTTGAGTTCTCTTGTCCTCGTTCAGCAGTTCATTTATGTGTAGACAGTGTACAAATTCGTGTTTATTCATTATTCAGTTTTACTTGTTGATTCTGTATTTTCCTCCATGCACAATAAACTGTTAGAAAGGCTCGTTTTTATGTATCTTGCTAGTCCTCTGAGAACCTGATGATCTCTTCAGGTTAGCCGCGTTTGAGTCAGGAGCAGACAAGAAGGTTTGAAGCAGCATCAGATCGCAGTACTTGCAGTTGAGGTGGTCTAGATTAGCAGTTTTTATTCAGTTAGTTACTCCATGTATTTCTCTATTTTTTTCGTCTATTGGTAGTGGATTTGTGTCCACCGGACGTGACAGTAATTCTTGACATTCAGTTATATTCATTATCTTTCAGTTCATGTCTTCTTTTTATTGATCTTGATTGTGACATGATTTTATGTGGATGAGATATAGTTTACCATGAGATTCTAGTAGCCGTGACTTGTGTATAGACAGCGTACTAACGCCGACACTGCGGCGTAGGCTGGGCTTGGACATGCTTCGTATCCAAAAATTGGGTGCGGGTCGTGACAAATCCACATACGTACACTGGAAATACGTATAACGGAAAACGAGAGTGACATGGGATACTTCTTCTTACTGTAGGAAGTCGTCTGCTTTCCCTTGGAGTCCTTGGTGTGAACCAAATTGGCGTTAGCTGTAAGCCTCTGAATTTAGGGCTTTTTTTAATTTTATAAATCAATTATTGCAATAGATATTATTATTTGTTTATTATTTGATTTAATGCTCCTTACCGTGACTTGGATTTCTAGAGCATCAGGGATGCCAGTCTCTAGAAACTTCCTTCTTGAAGCTTGTAGTAGACGAGATTATCTTCATGTTGATATATCGTGTCCCACTCGAATTTGTTCCCTTGTACTCTTTTTGCTTCGTGCAAGTTCGGGTCAAATTAGACCATTTAATTATTAATTGATTTCCCACTCTTTTCCTTGATCCTCATAAGCACGTTACCATGACTTTTAATTTAGGAGCACCAGACCAGTCATTTTCTCGGAACCAACTTCTCATGAATGATCTACTCGAGACGCTCTTCACCCCTGACCTTCGTGTCCCACTCAGACACTCCATTTTGTGCTCCATTTTCTTCGTACAACTTTCGGTTCAATTTAGGCAAATTAATTATCTACCGTAAAACCTGATTTAATTTCCAATTTAATTTCGGGATCCGACATCGACCCAACCTAGTCAACCCCAAATATGGACATGGTCCACATAAAGCCTACTACCCGCCTGACACTTGTGTCCCATTTATTTGAGCCCCCACATGCTACTTATTTACCCATGATTATAAATATATATTTTAATTCAAATATTGCACCATGTCCGATTTTGGCCCAGCCCGGCTCCACTGAACCCAACCCCAGCTCCATGTTACCCTCCATCATAACTGCCCATACACCCACTGATATTTTTCTTCTACCCTAAATCTCTCTTTATGTATAAATATCTAATTCTCTCATTTGTATATATATACACACATATATACATATAATATATACATACTTATATAATATCTAACTTTCTCTCTCTCTCTCCACACACACAAATCAAACCCCCTCTCCCCATGTGGCCGACCTCTACCCTCTCTCTCTCTACTTATCTCTCTAAAATATCTCTCATTCCCTCTCTCTTCTTTATATAATATATACACATATATATTGTATATATAATCTATCTCTCTCTCTCTCTCCCACCCCATCACACACAAGCAACCCCCTCCCCCCCATCATCTCAGCCGACACCTCCTTTCCTTCCTTCTTCTTCATCAACAGCCAACACCATCACCACCATTTCTTCAACAGCCAACACCATCACCACCACTTTTTCTTTTTCTCCTCCTCCTACATACTATCACCACCCTTATCACTACTTCATCATCATCTCCACCACCACCGCCCTCCGCCATCGCATGCCACCTCAACCCCACCCCGGGCCGCCCGCCGTCGGGCCACCCTCGTCGTGCGTCGCCGGCGCAGGAGCGGCCGTGTCACGACCCGCACCCGGATATACGGATACGAATACGTGGGCCACGCCCAGCCTACGTCGCAGTATCGGCAGTAGAACGCTGTCAAGTACCCGATACTAACTACAATATCTAAAGATCCATAACTAGAACTGTACTCATGTCACATTACGAAAACTAAGGAAGGTAAGACGAGAAATAATAACAATATCACTAGAACAACTAGAATCTACAAGGATCATAAGACAGGAAAATAAAGAAGGAACAACAATACTAACTAAGGATAACTACCAGGCAACTCACATATAAGGATAGTGAGATCCACCTCAGCTAGCAACATCATGAAGTCCACTAATGGTATAACAACTCCTAAAATATTATCAAAGGTATCCTGTCAGGAAAATGAGCAAGTACAAACACTAACAGCAGTTCCATGTGAATTGACAAATTCTATAAGAGACAGTATAATGAACTACAAGACGAAGATATATGAAGGCTTGGAAACCGTTCGGAAGCTGAGTTACAACCCTTAAACCAAACAAGGACCGGGGTTGTAACTCTTCTCCCGAGCAGAACTTAGTCTCCAATTAAGGTACAATGTAAAGGCATGTAGAGCATGTGAGTAACTGTATATCATAGCATGGTGAGAAGTACTGTATGTAGAATAGAGCAGGATATATGATAAGATAAGTAAATATAAAATGTGACTTGAATTATTAGAGCGATATGTGATCGGCTTGGGATAAGTGACATGACAGGCTATCCACTTGGCCCGGCAATCCGCGGTGACCTCAACGGAAAGTCATGCCGGCCAACCTGGATAACGAGCACAAGGCAAGAGGATCTCGCTACACCCTTCGTGAGGAAAGAGTGGCGCGAGCACATGAATAGTGACAGGGTGGCTTGGATCACATAACCCCTAATAATTCCCCATCCCCGAATAGTATAATAGACCTGGACATGACACGTCATGACACGGGATTCCCTAAGAGGATAGCTACTCCCTCTCAGGAATCGGTGTCTATACAAGTACATGGAACAAGGCAGGAAATGTACATATATACCAAGAAAATCCAGAAACAACATCTCATGTCATGATCCCATATATACTAGTCCGTGAACTATCGTGACTGGGAATCAAGTAAGACACTACGACTGAATCGGATATAGCAGATATCAAGACAATGAAAACTATCAGTGAATGTACTCGCTTGCGGTCCTGAGCTGTCAAATTGAGTCGATGCTCAGAGTGATGCCACAGACCTAAAGATAAGATATATATAAACTAATTAGGGTTCAACAGTGTTAGGCTTGATTCTATAGTATAAGCTATGCAATCTAGGTCAGACTCAGTCAACGAAGTCAAACTAGGTCACACTGAGTCACACTAGGTCAAACTAGGTCACAAGAAGTCAAACCAAGTCAAACTAGGTTAAACTGGGTCAATGGTTGACTTACAGTTGACTTTTGGTCAACTGGTCAACTCTAGGTTAAACTAGGTCAAATGTTTGACTAACAGTTGACTTTTGGTCAACTGGTCAACTCTGGTCAACCAAGGTCAAACTAGTCTAACCTAGGTCAAATGTTGACTCTACTTCGACGTTCAGTCAAAGTAGTCAACCATGGTCAAAACAGGGTCAAGCTAGTCTCTATAAACATCAACTAGGTCAACATATTCAATTTTAGTGGTTTTGAAATCACTGGAATCGATAGATCTCAAAATACCACAAAAAGAGAAAGATTATAATAATAGGGTGAAAACCTATAGATATTGTCGGATGGTGAAACAACTATCATCAACGTGTCCAGAATGGTCGAAATAGCTAGAATAGCCTGTCCATAAGTCCAATTTGGACACAAGGACAAAAAGGTAATTTTCGGGCCAAAATGATGTCCGTCGTTGGACACTTTGCACCGAAAAATGTGCCGAAATAAAAGTGCACAAAACCTAACAAATTATATGTCCACGAATCCAGAATGACGATACGAACCCAACGGTATATCCAGAATTGGATTTCGTTGACCCCATCTCAAATTGGTCCGTTGACCAGGACATTGAAATTCCGATTTCCACGGAAACGCGTATCGGAGCTAATGTCCTCAAAACTCAGCAAATTATATGTCAACGAGTCCATAATGACGATACGAACTCAACAGTATATCCGAAATTGGATTCCGATGAGCCGAACTCAAAATGACCCGTTGACTCAGAAAGTGGGACCCGCTTTACACCAAAATGCGTGCTAGGGCCCACGTTCTCCAAATCAAGCAAACTTTATATGAAAACATGCCAGAACGACGCCACGAGTCTACTGGTGGTGTCAGAAATTGAATCCGGAGTCCCGGGTTCAAAAATGGAATTTTACAAGTGCAATACTAAGAATTCGAACGGCCAACTTTGGCGTCGAATTCGACCGACCTAACAAGCTCAAACTAAAATGAAATATAAAGGGGGTAGGAATAGGGTTATACCAGCTGTGCACCGGAACTGGTGGCGCACAAAACGGAGCTAATAAGGAAGATACGAATTCGCGAAGTTGGCGTCGCAAAACTGTCCAAAAACAGTACAAATTAAAACATCAACTTGGTGGCCGGTATTGATGTATCAAACGACAAAATTAACGGATAAAATTTGAGGGAAGTGAAGGGATATATACCGAGATTGTAACGGAGCGAAGAAATCGCCGATCCAACGGTCGGATTATCCAGAAAATTGATGCGACGTTGCTGTCCCGAAACGAGATTCTGACTTCGTTTTTGAGCGCGTCACGGCGGGAACCCGTGCCAAACGCACGAATCGGCTAGGCGGCACGTCGGAGAAGTCTACGCGCGCCATGGAGAATTCGACGCACAGCGCACTGCTACTGCTGCTGTGGGGGTGTGCGGTGGTGGCGGCCAGGCACGGCGAGGGCGGCAGGTCGAGGAGAGGTGGTGGTCAGCCGTCGTGGTGATGGAGGAATGATGATGGTGGTGGAGACTAGTGTGGTGGGGTGATGGTTGTGGTGGTGTAGGTGATGACAATGGTGATGTTGAGGATGATGATGGTGAAGTGAGGAGGAGAGGGGAAGTCGGAGAAGAAGCTCGGCCAGACATGGGGGTGGTGGTCGGCGCCTAGGTCGGTTGTGGGGGAGCTCGGGTTGGTAAGTGTAGTAATGGAAGTGGGAGAGAGAAGTATGCATGTGTGTGTATAAGAAATAAAAAGGGAGGAGAGAGAGAAAGTGAGATAGAGATGGGGGGTTGTGCTGCTCTTGTGTACTCGAAAGGGGGGTGCTGATGATGTCAAGAGAGAGAAATAAGTGTGTGTGGGTGTAAGTGTTATTAATGAGAGAGGGAGAGAGAGAGAATGTGATATTATATGTAATTGAGTGTGTGTGTGTGTATAATATATTATATAATAGAAGGAGAGAGATATTTAGAGAGAGGAAAATAGATATTTAGAGAGAGAGAGAGAGTGGGTAGTGTCGGCTGCATGGGGGGGTTGATTAGTGTGTGTGAGGAGAGAGAGATTTAAATGTAGAGAGAGAGTGTGTAATATATATATATATATATATATATATATATATATATATATATATATATATATATATATATATATATATATATTATAAAAGAGAGAGGTATTGAGATATTTTATATAAAATAAACGTATTTTCAAATAGGAAAAAATGCAGACACATCAGTGGGATGTATGGACAGTCATGGTAGGGTCTATGCCAAACTGGGTCGGACGTTGGGCCAAGTTTGGACAAAGTCGAAGCCAAGATTTAATTAATTTATAATTTACACCAATTAAAATCACGAATGGAATAGGAGCATAAGGGAGATCAGATCAGTGGCACGCAAGTGGCACATGCATAGTAGGCTCAAAACAGGCCAGGGCCATATATTGGGTCGACTGGATTGGACCGATGTCGGGCCCGGAAATTAAATTGGAAATTAAGTCACGAATTACGGCAGACGATAAATTGGTCTAAATTGACCCGAAGTTGCGCGAATCAAATGAAGCACAAGGGAACAACTTCGAGTGGGACACAAAATATCAATATGAAGATAATCTCGTCTACTACAAACTTCAAGAAGGAAGTTTCCAGAGACTGGCATCCCTGATGCTCTAGAATTCTAAGTCACGGTAAAGAGCAATTAATGATCAAAATTAATTAAATCGAAATTAATTATCGAGAATAAATTATTTAGGAAAATCGAAAATAAATCCCGAAAATTCAAGGGGCTTACAGGCCGCACGAGCAGCGAGCAGCGAGCAGCAACAACTGCAGCAAGAGCAGCAACATGCAGCTGCGTACGTAGCAGCGCCGCGCGCCGCCGCGGCCAACAGCCGCCGCCGGCGAGCCCCTCGGCCATGCGCGAGCGTCGGGCAAGGTTCTCCTTGCCGCCTCCGTCGTCCCTGACGTGGAAAATGGGCAATTCGTGCGTATCGCACTGAATTCCGTCGTGACGCGCGTGTGAACAAGACAGAAAGTACGCCCCATGACAGCAACTTTGTACGTGTTTTCTGGACAATCCAACCGTTGGATCGCCGCACTCCTTCCTCCGTTACAATTTTGGTATATACCACTTCACTCCCCTCAATTTTCGTCCGTTAATTTCGTCGTTTGATACCTCAAAACCGGCCACCAAATTGACGTTTTAATTTGTACTATTTTTGGACAGTTTTGCGATGCCAACTTCGCGGGTTCGTATATTCGTCGTCGCAACTCCGTTTTGCTCGCCACCAGTTCCTGTGCACAGTTGGTATAACCCTCTTCCTTCCCCCTTTAGATTTCATTTTAGTTTGAGCTTGTTAGGTCGGTCGAATTCGACGCCAAAGTTGGCCGTTCGAATTCTTAGTGTTGTACTTGTAAAATTCTATTTTTGAGTCCGGGACTTCAGATTCAATTTCTGACACCACCAGTAGACTCGTGGCATCGTTCTGGCATTTTTTTATAAAAGTTCGTTAGATTTGGAGGACGTGGGCCCTGGCACGCATTTCGGTACAAAGCGGGCCCCACAGTCCGGGTCAACGGGACTTTGACGTCGGCTCATCGGAAATCCAATTCTGGATATACCGTTGAGTTCGTATCGTCATTCTGGACTCATTGACATATAATTTCCTAGGTTTTAGTAGACATTGTTTTGGCACGCATTTCGGTGCAAGTCGGATAACAATATCCGGCTCAATAGGTCATTTTGAGATCGGCTCATCGGAATCCAATTCCGGATAGGTCATCATCATCTCCACCACCACCGCCCTCCGCCATCGTGCGCCGCCTCAACCCCACCCCGGGCCATCCGCCGTCGGGCCACCCCTCGCCGGGCGTCGCCGGCGCAGGCGCGGCCGCACGAGCAGCGAGCAACAGCAACTGCAGCAAGAGCAGCAGCATGCAGCTGCGTACGCAGCAGCGCCGCGTACCGTCGCGGCCAACAACCGCCGCCGACGAGACCCTCGGCCGCGCGCGAGCGTTGGGCGAGGTCCCCCTTGCCGCCTCCGTCGTTCCTGACGCGGGAAACAGGAAATTCGTGCGTATCGCACTGAATTCTGTCGTGACGCGCGTGTGAACAAGACAGAAAGTGCGCCTCATGACAGCAACTTTGTACGTATTTTCTGGGCAACCCAACCGTTGGATCGCCGCACTCCTTCCTCCGTTACAATCTCGGTATATACCACTTCACTCCCCTCAATTTTAGTCCGTTAATTTCGTCGTTTGATACTGTAACGCCCCAGTACCAAAATACGTAGGACTAGGTACATCGACATGCCAGCTGTATACATACGAAGTATACTCCAATATATGGAAACCTCGTATGAATACATAAGCTGTAAAATGCAGTAGAACCATAATAGCTAAATCTCATCCACTAGATAAATAAATGATATAAAAGCAACTTTGAATTTGTCATGTATACAATCGTTGGGCGGAGCAAAGTCCACTACCAACTATCTCAAATAAAATATACAAGAAGTGATCGATAAAATAACGAGACGAACCAAGCGCAATCATCTTCGAAAGAAAGGAGAAGATCACGGCCTTGGCTAGAACACCTGCAAATCACAGAAGCACACACCTGGAGAGATAACCAGGTCCTCAGAGGGACGTAACAAGATACAGAAAGAATATGCCATATGAACTGAATATAAATGCACCATAAAATAAAAATAAAGTAAAAGTGTCCAAACCATAACACGGCTCAATATCCCATCATCGAAATAGTAGGCTACCCCTACAACCAAACAAGGACAAGGGATAACTTACAATTCCGCGATGTGACATTTTTCCATGCCATGATTGGAACATGAAATTTGCTAAGGTCTCCTAACCTTTCTAGTAGGCAATTTAGAAGACATCTCGATGTAGGGGCAGGTGAAGGCTGACTCCCCAGGATAACTCACAACACGCACACGTCACGTACCAATACTATCAGCCGGCATAACTCGAGGCTAGCGGCCCACGTGACCCATCAGTCCACATAGCTCGAGGCTAGTGACCCTCGCGACTCGACTACCGTAGTACGCAGTTACTACAGCTTTTGGATTTGGGGTAGCCCATACATTTAACTGTCTTCTCCCTCCCAAGTACACTAACAAAAGGTAGTTCACTAAGACTAGGTCCATATGCATATAAAAAGACAAGAAGAAAAATAACTGAAGCAAAATATAATGAACTAAAAATAGCAAGTAATGGATCCAACTGAAAACAGATAATAAATATTCAGTAAATAAGTAAATAAAGATGCATCTAATTATAAACAGTAAATAAGGCAAGGTATCTTGCCTGCGGGTGGTGCGAGAAGCAGCAAAATCCAACAATCAGAATCGTCAACACGAAAGTCAAAATTCACAAGAAGCTCCGGATGCTGAAACAAATATCACGAACGAGTTTGGAATAAAAGATATGCCTAGGAAACGCCTGTCCAAAAGTTAAATTCTGGAATAGGGGCAATTTCGTAATTTCGGATCAAAACGATGTCCGCCGTTGGACCCGCTTTGCACCAAAATGCGTGTCAATATCTATGTTCTCTAAAGTCGTCAAACTACATATCTACAGATTTGTTTTGATGAGATGAATCCAAAGGTATGTCAAATTTTGGATTCCGGTGGACTGTGCACAAAATCGTCCGTTGAGTGGGATTGTGGGCCCGCCAAAATAGCGTCCCGATCAACGGTCTCAGAATCGGACCAAACTTGGCTCACAGGACCAGAAAAATATTTCGAGTCCAATGGCGCAAGTTTCGTCGCGATATGATGAGTGTGCACAAATTTGTGACTTAATTTGCAAAGGTCGATACGGGGGTATCTCGACGGATACGCACTGATTTCGTCGCACACATGCAACGAAATCGGGTTCCGTCAGGTCCCACACGTCGACAACATCTATACGAGACTTTCGATGCATATAGTGCACGACCAGGTCGTCCGGTTTGTCGGAACGCACGCTGTATCGGGTGTTTTTCCACTTTTTTAAAAACAGAATTACATTTTTTTTGGAAAATTCTAACAACGTGTAACTTTTTACATACTAGATGAAAAGTGAATCCAAAAGGTGCGTTAGAATCTCGGTTATGTTGTCTTTGACTGTCTTTAATTAGTTTTTATGAAAGTTTAATGGACAGAGAGAAAAGTGGCCGACAAGTTGGTATTTTGAAACAGTTTTTAATATTCAGAAAAGTGGGTTTTTCTCCAACTTCGCCTCGATTTTTTCGAGCAAGTTGGATGGCCATGTCGAAATCCACCAGGGGGATCTCGAAGAGGGTCATGTGGGCTTTCTACACAAATTTACGAATCTAAAAACGGAGTAGAATTGACAGAGAAATCGATCGGGGAAGTGGAATACCTTAAAGTGGGAATCTGTTTTTGTTGTTGTCGATGGTTTCTTTGTCTTCTTCGAGAACACGGCTTCGCCATAGTGCGTCCGAGCTTCGCCGTGGAGTGGGGAGGAGAAAGGAGGAGAGGAAGGAGGTGGAAGAGAGATTGAATAGGTTTAGGTTTAGTTTTAAAACATATATATATATATATATATATATATATATATATATATATATATATATATATATATATATATATATATATATATATATACGTAAGGGAACAAAGGGGTCGACCAAACTACTGTGCTTGAGTAAAGGGGGGGGGGGGGGTCGGCCCCTTACAAAGGTGCTGCTATGCCTTTACAAGGGGGGGCGCACACAACATAGTGCTGCTGTTGCTATTTCTTTGTGGTAGAGTGGTCGGCCAGGTGGTGGGGCCGACCACTCAATACATATATATATATATATTTTTTTTTTTTTCTTCTCTAAATCTTTAGTGTATATATATATATATATATAATATATATATTATATATATATATATATATATATATATAATATATATATATATTATATATATAATATATATATATATATATATATATATATATATATATATATTATATAATATATATATATATATATATATCTATATATATATAATATATATATATATATATATATATAAATATATATATATATTATATATATATATATATATATCTATATATATATATATATATATATCTATATATATATATATATGTGTGTGTGTGTGTGTGTGTGTGTGTGTGTGTGTGTGTGTGTGTCCAAAATACACCAAAAATTTTATTTAAAATCCAAATAACAACTTAAATATTATCTAACCAAATATTGAATATAAATTTAAACATATCTACATAATTTCAATTCTCAATAAATCCACTCAAAGTAATAATAATATTTAAATAGGAAAGCTTATTTATTAAACCTCCACAAAATAACTTTAATAATAATAAATTAATAAAATTTCTCCAATGGGTGAACTTTACCGTTCACCCATGTATGGGTCCAGAAAATTTGTACCATCTTGTAAAATATTATTTTATTAATAAACATAAATTTTGTACCAAAAGTCAATAAATATTCAACAAGTCTCAAAATTATTTAAAAATATTTGTACATACACAAAATATTCCTATATGGCCACCTTAGTCACCCCACATGCTCACATGGGCTTAAATTCGGTTCGGGCCCAATTCGTGCTGAACTGGACAAACCGGGCCGTCTAAAAATTAATATGAAAAATAATATTTAATTAAAATACTTTAAATAAGTAAATTCACAATTTGGTCTGGTTTTTCTAGTTTGGACATCACCATGGCTAGGCTTCCTCCTGTATGACTGGTATACTAGTCAAGGCACACTGCTACATCTTCCGTGCCAAAATTCATGGTAGTCTCGTGTTCCAAAATCCAACAATGGCTAAGGTCATTGTAAAAAAATAAATAAAACCATAAATTGTATAAATTCATTTTTAAGTCTAATAAAATAATAAAAAAATAATTATAAAAAATAGGGGTTTTATATCCTACCCAACTTACAAGAATTTCGTCCTCGAAATTTAGGAATAATAGGGTAGATAGGGTTGAGGGATATGAAGAGTTCGTCAATACCAAAATACCATTAAAATTTTGAGGAGGCGATAAAACGTCGTTCAACACCACCATGCAAATAGAAAATTGCGGAGTCGATATATGCAAAAATATATCATGGTTATGAAATTGAATAAGGGTTGCTAATGAAGGTGACAAAATTTGATAACCCGAATAAAATAGTGAGAAATTTAGTAGATCAAAGAGGATAATTAGACATTTGGAGATGTGGTTCCTAGAGAGAAACTGGAGACTAATCGCCTCGATTGAGAGTTTGATTTAAGTGAATGATTAGAATCATTCTCGAGTGCTCAAGAACAATTGGAAGGACACGATAATAATTCCAGGGTCGAGAAATAAGGAGTAGTTAAAGGCGAGAATATAGCCACATGAGTCGGTCGGTGACTATCTATATTTGTGTATAATTAACCGATTGGGCAACCAAAGATGATACCTTGAGTCTATCTTAGCAAGTACAGTGCCTTGTCTTTCCAAAATAGGTGAAAGATAAGAACAACAAAGGTTTCAAAGACGGTGTTATATATTGAGTACGAATTGCGGGGTTCATAGGCGGCAAAAATAATTCAAAAGAGAATTGTCAAGGCGGGTCGCGGATGAGACTCTAAGGCAAGTTTAACTATGTCTTCATCCGCATAGAATAAGTTATGATAAGCGAACCAAAGTGCAATAGGTTGATCAGACCATCATGCACCGGTTCTGATTAGACAATATGTTAGTGGGTGCACCCAATAAAATATGTCATGATCAAGCTTGATAACAAAATAAGCTTGCAAAACTGAAGCTACGTTAGCAGCGTGAGATAGTCAAAATATAAGTAAGGGAGGTACTGATGAAAAAAATTAAATAGTCCCGGATCTTTTTAAAATCAAGTCTTGCCCGAAGTATGGGCCTATACAGTTGTCCTAGTGTTTCTTCATCTATGGCTGGGTAGACTAGGCAAGGTAGGGTCATCTGAATTTATAGTCTAAGTGAACTTACTAATGTGGTTCACAAGGAAAAAGGTTTGTTAGGTGGTGAGGTATTCTACCCAACTTACAAGAGTTAAACTAATAGTGTTATGGGACAATGGGTCAAGCAATCAAGATAAAGTACAAATTTAAGCATTTAAGGAATTTAGTAGAACACAATCACATATCGGGTCGAAAGAATTGAATCGAGGTTGAATCCCTATCCGTGGTCGAAAATATATCGGTATCATGGTAAAGATTTTAGTTTGGCCATTTTGACCATAAGGTCATATCGAAAAAAAATAGATTACAAGAAGGTGGGTTTTGGTGGGACATGATATGTCTACAGGAAGGTGGGCTCGTCTAGGTCTTACATATGAGTTTTGTTGGAAGAAAAAGTCTAGTGTTGTGCTCCAAATATCCAAGTCACGGTAAGGGACGCCAGAAGATCAAAAATAGAAAGTGGGAGTTCACGAGGTGATAATTAATGCACAAAAATAAAGAAGATCAAGTTAAAGCATGAAATAATATTAATTAAAGAATCCAAAAAAATAATTTAGGAACACAATTCCGGAAAGAAGATAGTCTCCTAGATAAATACAATTAAGGAACCATCAAATCATTATTCAAATTGCAAATGGGTTAGAAGGTCGTAATTAAAAGATCTAGAATTGAAGGAAGGTCGAGTAAGTCAAGGTGGAAATACAGTCACATAGCTTGGTAGATGACTAACAACACTTGTGTATATACTACTATCATGGTCATGGCTGACATGGCAATTAGTGTGGAATACTCAGTAGGGTTATCTTGGGGCCTACCATTAAAATTTAACTCAAGTATCCTCCAAAAGTTTCAAAATTAGACTTTCAAAAATAAACCACCAAAATTTTGTATTTACTCCAAGCTGTTCAAATTCATCATAACAAAATTTAAATCACTTTCATCAATCTCGAAGCAAAATTTTTATCACGTTACTACTAACCTTTTCCAAAATTAACGTTTAAATTCAACTATTTAACTCAAGAATTCATAATTTACGAATCCATAAAATTTTACAATCAATCAAAAATTTAACACTCTAAAATTTTCCAATAACTTATAATAAAACTCTTAGTATATTAAAAGCAACCTCAAAAATTAAGCTCAATGCTCTCATCAATTTTAACTTCTATTCATGCTAAGTTATTCCAACAAATCACAACCTTTAAATGGTAACTTACTTTAATCAATCAAAAATAACCTTTTATCACATCAATTCGAAATTCTCCCAATTTTTTTTAATATTAGCAATCCCTCATTAAACTAAAATTTTTAAATAATCTTATCAGTCAAATTTTTTTACCAAAAATCTAAATAGATTTGTAAATCCTCAATCATAGGACACCATTCAAAATAAAAATTTCTCAAAAATCGTTTTCATAACTTTCAAATGTTTTAAACCAAAATTCACTGTCATTATCTCCACTTAAAATTCAAAATTTACTAAACACGAAAATCGCAAGTTGTACAACTCAAATTTAAATAATTTCTATGGCCATTTTTAAAAGCTAAGATTATTTTCAAACCAAATTTATAACTGTTTAAGGGTGTATAACTATAATACAATAAATCATAAACAACAAAACTCGAAAATCACATAAACTTTATATTTGTTCAAAGATGTATATCTATCACCCAAAACTCATAATATCACAACTCAAAAAGCAAATCAATTTTATACTTGTGCAAAGACGTATAATTATAACTCAATAAATCACGAATATCTAATCTCAAAAGGCCAATCAATTTCTTAAACCAAGTATGAAATTCTATAAATCCTCTGGTGTTTACGATTTAGAAATCTCAAGAGTAAAAACTTTCCGTGGTAATATCCTACTTTACCAATTACTAATCATTAAATCACACTTTAAAGAAAAACCTTTTAACTCAATTAGAGTCTTAAATGTATTCCAATTGCCAATATAACCATTCTAGCCATGTGTTGACCTATGAGCATATACTAGTGTAGTCATCTTCCTAGTTGACACTAAGCACGAAATAAGAATCGACGGTAGAAAGGAATCAAGTAAGAGGCAATTCAAGGAAGTCGGACGAGAGTTCAAAATTTGAAGCCAAGGGAAGAGGTCAAGCTGTATGGATGAGATTCCTAGATTCTAATCCTATGTTGCAGGCTCACACCGGTATAATTACGTAACCGAATTGACAAACTTGACCTGCATGGGCCACCATAAAACATGTAACGCCCCAGTCCCAAAATACGTAGGACTAGGTATATCGACATGCCAGCTGTATACATACGAAGTATACTCCAATATATGGAAACCTCGTATGAATACATAAGCTGTAAAATGCAGTAGAACCATAATAGCTAAATCTCATCCACTAAATAAATAAATGATATAAAAGCAACTTTGAATTTGTCATGTATACAATCGTTGGACGGAGACAAAGTCCACTACCAACTATCTCAAATAAAATATACAAGAAGTGATCGATAAAATAACGAGACGAACCAAGCGCAATCGTCTTCGAAAGAATGGAGAAGATAACGGCCTAGGCTAGAACACCTGCAAATCACAGAAGCACACACCTAGAGAGATAACCAGGTCCTCAGAGGGACGTAACAAGATACAGGAAGAACATGCCATATGAACTGAATATAAATGCACCATAAAATAAAGATAAAGTAAAAGTGTCCAAACGATAACACGGCTCAATATCCCATCATCGAAACAGTAGGCTACCCCTACAACCAAACAAGGACACGGGATAACTTATAATTCTGCGATGTGACATTTTTCCATGCCATGATTGGAACATAAAATTTGCTAAGGTCTCCTAACCTTTCTAGTAGGCAATTTAGAAGACATCTCGATATATAGGCAGGTGAAGGCTGACTCCCCAGGACAACTCACAATACGCATACGTCACGTACCAATACTATCAGCCGGCATAGCTCGAGACTAGCGGCCCACGTGACCCATCAGTCCACATAGCTCGAGGCTAGTGACCCTCGCGACTCGACTACCGTAGTACGCAGTTACTACAGCTTTTGGATTTGGGGTAGCCCATACATTTAACTGTCTTCTCCCTCCCAAGGACACTAACAAAAGGTAGTTCACTAAGACTAGGTCCATATGCATATAAAAAGACAAGAAAAAAAATAACTGAAGCAAAATATAATGAACTAAAAATAGCAAGTAATGGATCCAACTGAAAACAGATAATAAATATACAGTAAATAAGTAAATAAAGATGCATCTAATTATAAACAGTAAATAAGGCAAGGTATCTTGCCTGCGGGTGGTGCGAGAAGCAGCAAAATCCAACAATCAGAATCGTCAACACGAAAGTCAAAATTCACAAGAAGCTCCGAATGCTGAAACAAACATCACGAACGAGTTTGGAATAAAAGATATGCCTAGGAAACGCCTTTCCAAAAGTCAAACTCTGGAACAGGGGCAATTTCGTAATTTCGGTTAAAACGATATCCGTCGTTGGACCCGATTTGCACCGAAATACGTGCCAATATCTATGGTCTCTAAAGTCGTCAAACTACATGTCTACAGATTTTTTTTGATGAGACGAATCCAACGGTATGTCAAATTTTGGATTCCGGTGGACTGTGCAGAAAATCGTCCGTTGAGTGGGATTGTGGGCCCGCTAAAATAGCATCCCGATCAACGATCTCAGAATCGGACCAAACTTGGCTCACGGGACCAGAAAAATATTTCGAGTTCAATGGCGCAAGTTTTGTCGCGATATGTTGAGTGTGCACAAAGTTGTGACTTAATTTGCAAAGGTCGATACGGGGGTATCTCGACGGATACGCACTGATTTCGTCGCACACATGCAACGAAATCAGGTTCCGTCAGTTCCCACACGTCGACAACATCTATACGAGCCTTTCGATGCGTATAGTGCGTGACCACGTCGCCCGATTTGTCGGGGCGCACGCCGTATCGGGTGTTTTTTCCACTTTTTTAAAAAACAGAACTACAATTTTTTTGGAAAACTTTAACAACGTGTAACTTTTTACATACTCGATAAAAAGTGAATCCAAAAGGTGCGTTACAATCTCGGTTATGTTGTCTTTGACTGTCTTTGATTAGTTTTTATAAAAGTTTAATGGACAGCGAAAAAAGTGGCCGACAAGTTGGTATTTTGAAACACTTTTAATATTCAGAAAAGTGGGTTTTTCTCCAACTTCGCCTCGATTTTTCGAGCAAGTTGGATGGCCATGTCGAAATCCACCTGGGGGATCTCGAAGAGGGTCATGTGGGCTTTCTACACAAATTTACGAATCTAAAAACGGAGTAGTAAATTGACAGAGAAATCGATCGGAGAAGTGGGATACCTTAAAGTGGGAATCTGTTTTTGTTGTCGATGGTTTCTTTGTCTTCTTCGCGAACACGGCTTCGCCTGGTGCGTCCGAGCTTCGCCGTCGATGGGGAGGAGAAAGGAGGAGAGGAAGGAGGTGGAAGAGATGATTAGGTTTAGGTTTAGTTTTAAAACATATATATATATATATATATATATATATATATATATATATATAGATATTATATATATATTATATATATATATAATATATATATAATATAATATTATATATATATACGTAAGGGAACAAAGGGGTCAGCCAACTACTGTGTCTTGAGTAAAGGGGTGGGGGTATATATATATATATATATATATATATATATATATAATATATATTATATATATATATATATATATATATATATATATAATACGTAAGGGAACAAAAGGGGTCGGCCAAACTACTGTGCTTGAGTAAAGGGGTGGGGGGGGGGTCGGCCCCTTTACAAAGGTGCTGCTATGCCTTTACAAGGGTGGGGGGGGGGGGGGGGGGGGGGGGGCACACAACATCGTGCTGCTGTTGCTATTTCTTTGTGGTAGAGTGGTCGGCCAGGTGGTGGGGCCGACCACTCTATATATATTATATATATATATATAATATATATATATATATATATATATATAATATATATATATATATATATAATATAATATATATATATATATTTTTTTTCTTTCTTCTCTAAATCTTTAGTGTGAATATATATATATATATATCTATATATATATATATTATATATATTATATAATATATATAGATATATATATATATATATATATATTTTCTTTCTTCTCTAAATCTTTAGTGTGAATATATATATATATATATATATATATATAATATATATATATATATATATATATTATATAAATATATTATATATATATGTATCCAAAATACACCAAAATTTTTATGTAAAATCCAAATAACAACTTAAATATTATCTAACCAAATATTGAATATAAATTAAACATATCTACATAATTTCAATTCCAATAAATCCACTCAAAGTAATAATAATATTTAATAGGAAAGCATATTATTAACCTCCACAAATAACTTTAATAATAATAAATTAATAAAAATTTCCAATGGGTGAACTTTACCGTTCACCCATGTATGGGTCCAGAAAATTTGTACCATCTTGTAAATATTATTTTATTAATAAAATAAATTTTGTACCAAGTCAATAAATATTCAACAAGTCTCAAAATTATTTAAAAATATTTATACATACACAAATATTCCTATATAGCCACCTTAGTCACCCCACATGCTCACATGGGCTTAAATTGGTTCGGGCCCAATTCGGGCTGAACTGGACAAACGGGCCGTCTAAAAATCAATATGAAAAATAATTTAATTAAAATACTTTAAATAACTAAATTCACAATTTGGTCTGGTTTCCTAGTTTGGACATCACCATGGCTAGGCTTCCCCCGGCATGACTGGTACACTATCAAGGCACACTGCTACGTCTTCCGTGCCAAAATTCATGGTAGTCTCGTGTTCCATCCAACTATGGCTAAGGTCATTGTAAAAAATAAATAAAACCATAATTATATAAATTCATTTTTAAGTCTAATAAAATAATAAAAAAATAATTATAAAAAATAGGGGTTTTACAGATACCTCAAAACCGGCCACCAGTTGACGTTTTAATTTGTACTGTTTGGACAGTTTTGCGATGCCAACTTCGCGGGTTCGTATCTTCGTCGTCGTAGCTCCATTTTGCGTGCCACTAGTTCCTGTACGTAGTTGGTATAACCCTCTTCCTGCCCCCCTTTAGATTTCATTTCAGTTTGAGCTTGTTAGGTCGGTCGAATTCGATGCCAAAGTTGGCCGTTCGAATTCTTAGTGTTGCACTTGTAAAATTCTATTTTTGAGTTCGGGACTTCGGATTCAATTTCTGACAACACCAGTAGACTCGTGGCGTCGTTCTGGCATGTTTTCATATAAAGTTTGTTAGATTTGGAGGACGTGGGCCCTGGCACGCATTTCGGTACAAAGCGGGCCCACAGTCCGGGTCAACGGGACTTTTTGACGTCGACTCATCGGAATCCAATTCTGGATATACCGTGAGTTCCTATCGTCATCTAGACTCGTTGACATATAATTTGCTAGGTTTTAGTAGACATTGGTTCCGACACGTATTTCAGTACAAGTCGATACCAATATCCGGGTCAACAGGTCATTTGAGATCGGCTCATCGGAATCCAATTTCGGATATACCTTGAGTTCGTATCGTCATTCTGGACTCGTTGATTATAATTTGCTGAGTTTTGAGGACATTGGCTCCGATACGCTTTTTCGTACAAATCGGAATTTCAATGTCCTAGTCAACGGACCAATTTGAGATCGGGTCAACGGAATCCAATTCTGGATATACCGTTGGGTTCGTATCGTCATTCTGGATTCGTGGACATATAATTTGTTAGGTTTGGTAGACTAGTATTCTTGCACATTTTCGGTGCAAAGTGGGTCCGACACGGACACCATTTTGACTCAAAATTACCTTTTTGCCCTGTGTCCAAATTGGACTTATGGACAGGCTATTCTAGCTATTTCGACCATTCTGGACACGTTGGTAATGGTTATTTCACCATCCGACAACATCTGTAGATTTTTACCCTATTATTATAATCTTTCTCCTTTATGGTATTTTGAGATCCATCGATTCCAGTAATTTCACAATCACTGAAATTGATATGTTGACCTTGTAGATGTTTATAGAGACTAGCTTTGACCCAGTTTGACCATGGTTGACTACTTTGACTGAAGGTCAAAGTAGAGTCAACATTTGACCTAGGTTAGACTAGTTTTGACCTTGGTTGACCACAGTTGACTATTTTGACCAAAAGTCAACCGGAGGTCAACCGTAGCCTAAAATTAATTAGAACTTGACCGAGTTGACCAGTTGAGCCAAAGTCAACTGTTAGTCAACATTAGTCAAGTTTGACCTAGAGTTGACCAGTTGACCAAAGTCAACTGTAAGTAACCCTAGTTTGACCTAGAGTTGACCAGTTTGACTTGCTTTGACTTGCCTTGACCTAGTTTGACTTAGTATGACTTGATTTACTTCCAAACCCTTATATTGATACAGTATTCCATCTATAGGTCCTCGAGGCACTATTATAGGACTCAGTTGACATATTCCACCAGATCGCAGGCGAGTACATTCTCTGATAATAATTCTGTTTTATGATATCGTTTATGTTTCTTGTATTTAGTGTAGATACCCTTGTTCTTTTGACACATTGTTCACACGGATTGGTATTTCTCTGGATCCCGTCATGAGATGTATCCTCGCTTTCCTTGGTATATCTTGTGCAAGTCTTTCTTGTTCCTTGTGCATTGTATAGACACGATTCCTGCGAAGGCTAGCTACCCTCTCGGAGAATCGCGTGTCTGATGTGTCATGGTTGGATCCACTATACTAGTCGGGAACGGGGAGTATTAGTGTAGATGTGTGGTCATTATCCGCCTTGTTTATTCTTGTACACCTTGAATGATACCAATCCTACACTCCACGTAGGATTGGCTGATCAGTAGACCTTGTGCAGACCCAAGCCGGCCACATGTTTGTAGCTAGTACTCCACACCTAGAGATGATTCTTGATCTCTTGTACATGCCCTGATCAGTTTACTTGTCTTGTTCTAGCTCTAGATTTACAACTTACCTTGCCATGATACTCACATGTACATTTCATAATTTCTGTATATTCTCTCTATTTACTGCTACATTTTCAATATCGTCTAATTAGAACTGTTATTTGAGATTTGTGCTCGTTCCATCCTGACTGGATATGTTGACAAAATTTAGGAGTAGTTGTGCCCTCAGTATTGGACTTCACGATGTTGCTAGCTGAGGTGGATCTCACTATTCTTCTATGTGAGTTGCCTGGTAGTATATCCTTAGTTAGTCTTGTTGTTCCTTCTTTATTTTTTTGTCTTATGATCCTTGTAGATTCTAGTTGTTCTAGTAATATTGTTATTATTTCTTGTCTTATCTTCCGTAGTTTTCATGATATGACATGAGTACTTTTAGTTATGGATCCTTAGATGTTGTAGTTAGTATAGTATACTTGACATCGCTCTATCGCCGATACTGCGGCGTAGGCTGGGCGTGGCCCACGTATTCGTACCCGTGTATCCGGGTGCGGGTCGTGACATTAGCCATCTGTTTGGACAGAAGCGTCCACCTTCAGTTGAGCCCTCATCTGGTCCTCAAAATAAATTTCTTGAAGGAGACTCCCATATCGCTCTGGCAATAGTTTTCTTAGAATATGATTCGCCAGGGAGTCCTCCATAGCATTTAGAATGAGAAGCCTACAGAGGCAATTCTCCCTTCTCCATTTGGTCTCACTTTTAGTAGCAACAATAATAGCGACTGTAGACCCAGTTTCTGGAACAGTCGGTTCTTCCTAGGTTAGCACATGGTCAACTTCAGAAAGTTGAAGACTAAGGCTAACGTTCCTCTTCTAGACTTGATAGTGCTCTCCATCAAATTGTTCTAACTTGTTGAAGTTAGGATTGATGAGTGAGCTAAAAATTTCCATCTTGTGAATAAGCTTTAAGATTGTTAGTCCTGGGGCATAATTTTTCGATGGAAAAACTGAAATTATGTAACTGCATGACAGAGATCCCAGAGTATTAGAGAAATGAACACTAATGTGTCACTTCAAAAGAAGGCACAGTAGAATTCGTAGCAGCAGCAGCTGTAATGCCTGTAGATCGTATTACGTATCTTGGAATACGTGTACTATTTTATTTTGTATTGTATATCTCTTGGCTTGGCTCGGTTTATTTGGTTGGTTCGGCAGGCTGGGTTCCTTGGTTCATCATGAACCAAAAAGGTGAACCCTCCTACCTACCACCATCCCCATTTATTAACCCATTCCTTCATTCTTCTCTCTCTCATTATTCTCTTCTTCTCCACATTTACTTCTACACCTCCAGGAAGTAGAGAGAGAGAGAAAGAGAGAGCTTAGGCAAGTGCAAACTTGCTTCATGATGGATCTCATATTTTATTGTTCCATTCTCTTCCTTACTAGATCTAAGCCTCTTTAGACTGAAGTTTTCGGTTTGATGGTTATATTTTTGTAGATCTAAGTTTTAAGTTCTTCTTGTTTATTTTTCTTGGTTTTGATCTCTAAAACTGGTTATTTTTGAAAACTAATGGTTCTATGTTTAGAGAATTTAATTTTATCAGCTTTGGCTTTTGTTTCGCTTGATTTCGACTCCGGATGAGTAAGTTATGACCATTACAAGTTTTCGGAACTTTCATGGCTGAACTTGCTGTTGGGGACGATGAATCCCATGCGTCGGGAACCTCATGCACCGGGAGGCCTGCGCCGGAGGCCATGCGCCGTGAAGTCCCGGCAACGCATTCCTTACTCCGAGCGTGGTCATGCGCGTAGGTTTCTTACGCGCATGTATTGAAGACGCAACGTGAGTTTCCCATGCACCGATTCGCGCAGGAATCCCATGCGCCGATTGGTGCAGGAATCCCATGCGCCGATTCGTGTGCAGGAATCCCATGCGCCGATTGGTGCAGGAATTCCATGCGCCGATTCGTGCAGGAATCCCATGCGCCGATTCGTGCAGGAATCTCATGCGCGATTTGTGCAGGAATCCCATGCGCCGATTTGTGCAGGAATCCCATGCGCCGATTCGTGCAGGAATCTCATGCGCCGATTCGTGAAATCTCATGTGCCGATTTGTGCAGGAATCCCATGCGCCGATTCGTGCAGGAATCTCATGCGCCGATTTTGTGCAGGAATCCCATGCGCCGATTCGTGCAGGAATCTCAGTGCCGATTCGTGCAGGAATCCATGCGCCGATTGTGCATGAATTTACTGTTTTTGCCTGTTTAAGTTGTTTGTAGCTAGAATCTTGAAAAACTCAAAACATGAAAGTTGTAGATCTTTTCCTTGGCTTCAAGAATATGTCATTAGTTATTTTATACAATCTTTCTCATTCATGATAATGTAAGAATAGAACACGATAGTGGCCCGCGGTGGCGCACTCTTGACAAGTAAACTGATATGACAAGTATGAAAGGTCTGAACACCGTAGGCGATTGCGTTTGTACAATAAACACGTACTGTCTTGCATCATGTCTAGGATGGGGATCCCGAGTACCACGGTCAGGAGTACCACTGAAATTGACTAAGGCTAATTAACTAGAATGATTCAGTAGTCATGAAGAGTATTCCAGCTACAAGCAATCCGTTATCTGGGCGCATTAATGGACTTGTAGCCTACCGACGAGTAGGGCCACATTTCCAGCACACACAGTCACTGTTGCATTCTTCATAACGGACATTCGACCCGGATAACCGGATGGTCAGCAGGGCTTTGGCTGTTGGGATAATCTCATTGCATCTTGATAGTAACTAGGCCTGTGATAACCCTAGTTAGTTAAAAGTATCAAGCCGTACTCTTGATTGGCCGTGATTGATTGGATGAAGTTTATTCCAGCTTAGTCTTATCCTGATCCTGTACAAGATTGTATCATGACGTGATTTCTTGTATCGATAAATGATGGGATACCAAGTTCTTTCAATGAAGGGTTACAACCCCGGTCCTTGTTTGGTTAAGGGTTGTAACTTGGCTATCTGAATAGTTCCTGTTATCTTTCATATATCGTCCTGCTTATTGTGCCCGCCTTAACAATAAAGATCAGGGGTCCAGTTCTGTTCAGGCGAAGGGTTACAACCCCGGTCCTTGTTTGGTTTAAGGGTTGTAACCTGGCTCCCGGAGCAGTTCTGTGTCCTCTCTTCGTTTATTGTCTTATTGTAACCCCCCGTCATGCTCGTCATGTTTTACCTTTACTTCAATACCATGATTATTATGCTGGCCTTAACAATAAATCAGGGGTCCAGTTCTGTTCAGGCGAAGGGTTACAACCCCGGTCCTTGTTTGGTTTAAGGGTTGTAACCTGGCTTCCGGAGCAGTTCTGTGTCCTCTCTTCGTTTATTGTCTTGTTACCTTATCAATAGTAATTGAGGCGGGTTCTATTCAGGCGAAGGATTGCAACCCCGGTCCTTGTTTGGTTTAAGGGTTGCAGTCTGGCTACTTGAATGGTTTCTCCGTGCTTAATATATTATTGTTATCTCAGTTATTATTAGTATCTTTTAATTACCTTACTATTTATTTATGATATGCTGGTTTTAGTTCCTAAGTGAAGCCTCCTTTGTGGCACTTGCTCTTTCTGGGGTCTGACCCAGCTGGTTTTGTGTGGCCAGATATCGGAGCAGCAACAGCGGATCCACCTGTCTTCCAGCCAGATGGTGACCACCAGGCGTAATCTTGGCAGCGAGTGGGTTTCTTTTGTCCTCCCACTTATTGTAAATTATTCTTTTGAGGCGTTTAGCCGGCGAGCACGTGTTAGCTCGATTGTACCTTACTTACTGTCTGCCCTACGGCTGTAACATGATTGACAGATCCTAGGGTTGATCATGTATGACTGAACTCTTACTAGTCCTGACATTTTGTACGACTAGCTTCATGACATCCAATATGTAATGTATGGGACGCCTTGCTATTATATATTTGTGCTCTGACATCTTGTAACTACTATTACTTGCTTGTGATTGAGACAATAGGCTTGTTCATGACCATAGAAGACTGTTGGCTTGTAGTTAAACCCTCATGTATCTAGACAGCCGTGACCGTATAGCGAGGTGGGTTGCACTTCAATATACGTAGCTGGCTATGTACGCCTCCGCTCTCCAGTATTCTGGTTCTGGGGCGTGACATGGTTTTAGTGGTGGCCCATGCAGGTCTTGTAAATCAAGATATGTGAGGGTTTACCGAATAGATGTCTCAATCATATTCGTACTTGATCTCTACTCATATCCTCTTGATCCCTGAAAATCTTGACCTGATCACATGCTTGTATCGTTGATCTATCCTGGTCCTTCCTTATTGTTCCCTATGTCGTCTTCTTCAGCGACATTGTTCCTGGACCTGCCGATCAGCAAGGCGGAGTACCTCCCGCGGACCAGCAGCAACCTGGAGATCAAGCCCAGCATTCAGGAGTAGCCTCCAGAGTTATGCCTACCGAAGGAGAACCACCAGTTCAGCCCGTCCAACCAGCAGAGCATGATGATGGCACTTTGGTGGGTCTCATCCGGACGCTATTAGCTTCCCAGGATCGGCGAGGAGATGCCTTGCACCAGGCGGTGGCAGACGCTTTGACCAGAGGAGGTCATCAGGGTAATAGCGCGGCCAACAGCTTCAAGCGCTTGAACCCTCCCTTCTTCGACGGCAGTGAAGATGCGATCGCTGCAGATGCATGGCTTCAGGACACAGAGGTGATTCTAGAAGCAGCCAAGACTCCAGAGAACGAGAAGGTGGCCGTAGTGCGCCTGCAGTTTTTAGATCTTCCGCGCAGCTGGTGGGCAGCGCAGGCCGATAGATGTGGCCCCTATTTTATGGGCAATATTCAGGGAGAGATTCCAGACCAAGTATTTTGATGCTGTAGCTCGGTATGATCTACAACGAGGTTCACCAATCTGAAGCAGATGGGCAGGACGGTCGATGGATATGCGGCCGAGTTTTCGAGACTTAGTCGGTTTGCTCCTACCTTGGTGGCGACCGAGTTCGATAGAGCCCAGCGGTTCCAGCAGGGGCTTCATCTGGAGATTCTATTGGCGGTGGAGCAGTTTGAGCATCAGACCTTCGATGCAGTACTGAGGGCAGCCCGGAGGCATGAGTATACCTCCCAGAGGATCGTGGATAGGACCGGAGGTCGGAAGCGATCTCACGGCCAGATGAACCAGTCATCAGCACCAGCCCCGACAGCCAGGGCCTTGACCATTGGAGCTCCGAGGCGGGCGGCCTCAGTGACGTCGGTTCAACATTCCACCCCGACGTACCCCCAGCAGCAGAAGCAGAAGCAGTCTTCCGTAGTGGGATGTTCACACTGCGGGAAGCCAGGGCATGTGGTATCAGAGTGCCGCAGAGCACAAGGTTTGTGCTTGGTTTGTGGTGCCCCGGACCACAGGGTTGGGAACTGTCCGAACAGGGGGAGTTCATCCGCCTTCTCTAGTCCTTCAGTTAGAGGACCAGCACCAGTCCAGCAGCAGCAGCAGCTGCAGTACCCGCTCCCGAGGGCATTGCCGACGCAGGCCCAGGCGTTCCACCAGCAGAGGCCGCAGCAGTATGCCCAAGCCCAAGCCCTGATCCAGAGCAGGCAAAAGAATTTTCAGCAGAGGGACCCGCACCCAGGGGACATGGTCAAGTGCTGGCTTTGACCATGGAGAAGAAGGAATAGCACCAGGTGAGGGGTGGCAGGTACTATTCTCGTCAACACCTTTCCAGCTTCAGTATTATTTGATTCTGGTGCCTCGCATTCATTTATGTCTGCACGATTTACGACACGGGTAGGACTGGAGCCGAGTCATTATCAGTAAGGCTCAATATACTTACTGGTAACGGACTTGTGGGAGTAGATAGAGTATTTTCCTCGTGTCGGATCGTAGTTAGCGGTAGAGAATTCTCTGCTAGATTGATAGAGTTTCCGATGGCCGATTATGATGTGGTCTTAGGGATGGATTGGTTGAGGGACCAGTATGCTAGGATAGACTGCCACATTGGCAGGGTTATTTTTGGCATTCCAGGCGAGCCGGAGTTTTCCTTCTCCCGCGAAGTTGAACCTTCTCCTCCAGTATTGCGGATGGCAGTAGCAGCAGTGCAGTTGCCTCGGATAGTCGAAGAGTTTCCAGATGTTTTCCCAGAAAAGCTTCCAGGGATGCCGCCAGAGCGAGAGATCGAGTTTACCATCGACTTGATTCCCGGAACAGCCCCAGTGTCAGAGAGTCTACAGGATGGCGCCGTCAGAGCTAGAGATATTGTACAGGATGATTGAAGAACTTAGAACCAAGGGATTCATTCGTGCTAGTGGATCACCTTGGGGAGCCCCGATGCTTCTTGTGAAAAAGAAGGATGGTACGTCCAGATTATGTGTAGATTATCGTACCTTAAACTCAGTGACAATCAAGAACAGATACCCTCTCCCGAGGATAGATGACTTGTTTGATCAACTCAAAGGGGCGTCAGTATTCTCGAAGATTGACTTGCGGTCAGGCTACCATCAAATTAGAGTCAGAGAGCAGGACATCCCGAAGACAGCTTTCAGATCTAGGTATGGGCAATGGGAGTTCCTTGTGATGCCATTTGGAGCAACCAATGCGCCGGCTGTATTCATGGACCTCATGAATCGTATCTTCATGCCTTATTTGGATAAGTTAGTGATTGTGTTCCTAGACGACATCCTGGTCTACAGTAAGAGTGAGGCGGAGCATGAGCATCATCTCAGAATTGTCCTCCAGATTCTCAGAGAGCACCAGTTGTATGCCAAGTTTAGTAAATGCGAGTTCTGGCTCGATCGCATTTCGTACTTGGGCCATATCATCACCCGAGGAGGAGTAGAAGTGGATCCCCAGAAGATCGTGGCTATTGAGTCGTGGCCAGTGCCCAGCACAGTTGCAGAAGTTCGCAGTTTTCTTGGATTGGCCGGCTACTACCGGCGATTTGTTTCAGACTTTGCTCGGATTTCAGCGCCATTGACCCAGTTGACCCGCAAGGATGTGCAGTTTGCTTGGACAGCAGAATGTCAGGATTCTTTTGAGAAGTTGAAGCGAGGCTTGATGACGGCTCCTATTCTCACGCTTCCAGATGGAACTGGAGGATTCTCAGTATATTGTGATGCTTCGGCAGAGGTTTAGGATGTGTTCTGATGCAGCATGGGAAGGTAATAGCCTATGCGTCGTGACAACTTCATGATCATGAGAGAAATTACCCAACCCATGACTTGGAGCTGGCAGCAGTAGTGTTTGCACTTAAGTTGTGGAGGCACTACTTGTACGGAGATAGGGTGGAGATCTTCACCGACCACAAGAGCCTGAAGTATGTTTTTACCCAGAAGGATCTTAACATGCGTCAGAGGAGATGGCTAGAGCTGCTTGTGGATTATGATGTCAACTTGCAGTATCACCCAGGAAAGGCCAACGTTGTTGCAGATGCATTGAGCAGGAGAGCCGGAGTTTATTTCCTGACAGCGCAACCAGAGCTATTGGCCGATCTTCAGAAGATGGGTATAGAAATTGTCCTCCCTTCCAGTGTGGCATTGATGGCCAGCATGCAAGTCCAGTCCACTATAGTCAAGAGGTTCCGGATGGCGCAGTCAGCAGATTCCAAGCTTCAGCGACTCAGAGCAGAGTGTGAGGCAGGACGAAGACCAGAGTTATGTATCCATGAAGACGGTACACTTCGACATGGGAAGCGTCTTTGTGTACCCAGTGGAGATATCAGACAGGAGATCATGACAGAGGCTCATAGTTCGCAGTATTCCATTCATCCCGGGCGGTACGAAGATGTACCGTGATATCCGTCAGCACTTTTGGTGGAATGGCATGAAAGGGAGATAGCCCGGTTTGTCTCTCGATGTTTAGTCTGCCAACAAGTTAAGGCTGAACATCAGAGACCAGCTGGACTACTTCAACCATTGTCGATTCCTGAGTGGAAATGGAAGCATATGACCATGGATTTTGTGACTGGATTGCCTAGATCCCCGACTGGCAGAGACGCTATTTGGGTTGTCATAGACAGGCTCACGAAGGTGGCTCACTTTCTCCCGTTCAGAGTTGGTCAGTCGACGGCTCAGCTAGCAGAGATGTACCTCAGGCAGATCGTCAGGCTTCACGGAGTACCAGTCAGTATCACTTCAGACAGAGATTCAAGATTTACGTCGCACTTTTGGCGTAGCTTGCAAAAAGTTTGGGAACTCACCTCCAGTTCAGTTCAGCTTATCACCCGCAGACAGATGGCCAGTCGAAGCGCACGATCCAGACTCTCGAAGATATGTTGAGATCTTGTACACTCGACTTCGGTGGTTCGTGGAAATCACCTGCACCTAGTGGAGTTCTCGTACAACAACACTTCCAAGCCAGTATCCAGATGGCTCCGTTCGAGGTATTGTATGGCAGGAAGTGCCGATCCCCGCTAGCATAGGATGATGTCGGAGAGAGGCAGCTCGGTCCAGAAATGATTGCTCAGACCGTTGAAGTGGTCAGGAGAGTCAGATCATCTTCGAGTTGCCCAAGATCGCCAGCGTCATTGGGCCGATTCCCATCGGCGACCCCTTGAATTCTCGGTCGGCGACCATGTATTCCTGAGGATTTTGCCTAACCGTGGCGTCATTCGTTTCGCGTATGAGGAAGCTTAGTCCTAGGTATATAGGGCCATTCGACATTCTGGAGCGAGTAGGAGATTATCCTATCGTCTCGCTCTTCCACCGTCGCTACGTGAGGTGCATGACGTATTCCATGTATCTCAACTACGACGGTATATCCCGGACCCGAGCCACATCCTGGATCATTCGGAATTGGTTGTTGGTACCAACCTTTCGTATGAGGAGAGGCCCGTGTCTATATTGGACCGGAGAGAGAAGATACTTAAGAACAAGACTATTAGTTTAGTCCGTGTTGCTTGGGGTCATCACTCTTTGGGTGAGTCAACGTGGGAGCGTGAGGATGATATCCGATCGCGATATCCCGACCTGTTTGACTCGTAAGGTATAATGTCTTCCTTATGCCTTATGCTTTCAATTCCTTGCTTGAATAAATGACTGCATGATAGACTGCTTGTTATAGCTTACGATTATTATAGTTTGTCCTTGCAATTCTAGCCTCTTGATTAAATTCCGAGGACGGAATTCTTTTAAGGTGGGTAGAGTTGTAATGCCTGTAGATCGTATTACGTATCTTGGAATACGTGTACGTATTTTATTTTATATTGCATATCTCTTGGCTTGGCTCGGTTTTTTTGGGTTGGTTCGGCTAGGCTTGGGTTGCCTTGGTTCATCATGAACCAAAAAGATGAACCCTCCTACCTACCACCATCCCCATTTATTAACCCATTCCTTCATTCTCTCTCTTCATTATTCTTCTTCTTCTCCACATTTACTTCTACACCTACCAGGAAGGAGAGAGAGAGAAAGCTTAGGCAAGTGCAAACTTGCTTCATGATGGATCTCATGTTTTATTGTTCCATTCTCTTCCTTACTAGATTCTAAGCCTCTTTAGAACTGGAAGTTTTCGGTTTTGATGGTTATATTTTTGTAGATCTAAGTTTTAAGTTCCTTCTTGTTTATTTTTCTTAGTTTTGATCTCTAAAACTTGGTTTTTTGAAAACTAATGGTTCTATGTTGTAGAGAATTCAATTTTATTCAGCTTTGGCTTTTGTTTCGCTTGATTTCGACTCCGGATGAGTAAGTTATGACCATTACAAGTTTTCGGAACTTTCATGGCTGAACTTGCTGTTGGGGACGATGAATCCCATGCGCCGGGAACCTCATGCGCCCGGGAGGCCATACGCCGGGAGGCCATGCGCCGTGAAGTCCCGGCAACGCATTCCTTAACTCCGAGCGTGTCATGCGCGTAGGTTTCTTACGCGCATGTTTGAAGACGCAACGTGAGTTTCCCATGCGCCGATTCGCGCAGGAATCCCATGCACCGATTGGTGCAGGAATCCCATGCGCCGATTCGTGCAGGAATCCCATGCGCCGATTGGTGCAGGAATCCCATGTGCCGATTCGTGCAGGAATCCCATGCGCCGATTCGTGCAGGAATCTCATGCGCCGATTTGTGCAGGAATCCCATACGCCGATTTGTGCAGGAATCCCATGCGCCGATTCGTGCAGGAATCTCATGCGCCGATTCGTGCAGGAATCTCATACGCCGATTTGTGCAGGAATCCCATGCGCCGATTCGTGCAGGAATCTCATGCACCGATTTTGCAGGAATCCCATGCGCCGATTCGTGCAGGAATCTCATGCGCCGATTCGTGCAGGAATTCCATGCGCGATTGTGCAGGAATTTACTGTTTTTGCCTGTTTAAGTTGTTTTTGCTAGAATCTTGAAAAACTCAAAACATGAAAGTTGTAGATCTTTTCCTTGGCTTCAAGAATATGTCATTAGTTGTATTTTATACAATCTTTCTCATTCATGATAATGTAAGAATAGAACACGATAGTGGCCCGCGGTGGCGCACTCTTGACAAGTAAACTGATATGACAAGTATGAAAGGTCTGGACACCGTGGGCGATTGCGTTTGTACAAATAAACCAGTGCTGTCTTGCATCATGTCTAGGATGGGGATCCCTGAGTACCACGGTCAGGGGTACCTACTGAAATTGACTAAGGCTAATTAACTAGAATGATTCAGTAGTCATGAAGAGATTCCCAGCTACAAGCAATCCCGTTATCTGGGCGCATTAAGTGGACTTGTAGCCTACCGACGAGTAGGGCACATTTCCAGCACACAGTCACGTGTTACATTCTTCATAACGGACATTCGACCCGGATAACCGGATGGTCAGCAGGCTTGTGGTTGTTGGGATAATCTCATTGCATCTTGCTAGTACTAGGCCTGTGATAACCCTAGTTAGTTAAAAGTATCAAGCCGTACTCTTGATTGGCCGTGATTGATTGGATGAAGTTTATTCCAGCTTAGTCTTATCCTGATCCTGTACAAGATTGTATCATGACGTGATTTCTTGTATCGATAAATGATGGGATACCAAGTTCTGTTCAGATGAAGGGTTACAACCCCGGTCCTTGTTTGGTTTAAGGGTTGTAACTTGGCTATCTGAATAGTTCCATGGTTATCTTATCATATATCGTCCTGCTTATTGTGCCCGCCTTAACAATAAAGATCAGGGGTCCAGTTCTGTTCAGGCGAAGGGTTACAACCCCGGTCCTTGTTTGGTTTAAGGGTTGTAACCTGGCTCCCGGAGCAGTTTCTGTGTCCTCTCTTCGTTTATTGTCTTATTGTAACCCCTGTCATGCTCGTCATGTTTTACCTTTACTTCAATACCATGATTATTATGCTGGCCTTAACAATAAAGATCAGGGGTCCAGTTCTGTTCAGGCGAAGGGTTACAACCCGGTCCTTGTTTGGTTTAAGGTTGTAACCTGGCTTCCGGAGCAGTTCTGTGTCCTCTCTTCGTTTATTGTCTTGTTACCTTATCAATAGTAATTGAGGCGGGTTTCTATTCAGGCGAAGGATTGCAACCCCGTCCTTGTTTGGTTTAAGGGTTGCAGTCTGGCTACTTGAATGGTTTTTTCCGTGCTTAATATATTATTGTTATCTCAGTTATTATAGTATCTTTTAATTACCTTAACTATTTATTTATGATATGCTGGTTTTATTTCCTAAGTGAAGCCTCCTTTGTCACTTGCTCTTTCTGGGGTCTGACCCAGCTGGTTTTGTGTGGCCAGATATCGGAGCAGCAACAGCGGATCCACCTGTCTTCCAGCCAGATGGTGACCACCAGGCGTAACCCTGGCAACGAGTGGGTTTCTTTTTGTCCTCCCACTTTATTGTAAAATTATTCTTTTAAGGCGTTTAGCCGGCGCACGTGTTAGCTCGATTGTACCTTACTTACTGTCTGCCTACGGGCTGTAACATGATTGACAGATCCTAGGGTTGATCATGTATGACTGAACTCTTGCTAGTCCTGATATTTTGTACGACTAGCTTCATGATCATCCATATGTAATGTATGGGACGCCTTGCTATTATATATTTGGTGCTCTGACATCTTGTAACTACTATTACTTGCTTGTGATTGAGACAATAGGCTTGTTCATGACCATAGAAGACTGTTGGCTTGTAGTTAAACCCTCATGTATCTAGACAGCCGTGACCGTATAGCGAGGTGGGTTGTACTTCAATATACGTAGCTGGCTATGTACGCCCCCGCTCTCCCAGTATTCTGGTTCTGGGGCGTGACAGCAGCGAAAGTCCACTAACATTTTTTGACTAGATCAGAAATGTTCTTATTTAGAACAAGATAAAGTGAATGAAGAGAATGGTGAAATGGCCTGCTGGGGTGAATGATCATCGACGCTCAAAGCTTGATTTATCCCACACGAACAGCTTCCAGGAACCAGCAAGTCCGACGGAGAACTTCGGAACACTCCGCTTTTCTGACTCCTCGGATGGCACGGAACTCTACTCCAAAGTACCTCTCTTCTCTGCTCAAAATTTAGAGAATTTCAGAAGAAAATTTCTGATATTTAGTACTGTCCCCTGAATGAGAAGAGATGGACTTTATATAGGTGCGCATAGTACTGCTCGTATGCAGAACATTCAAGACGTGAAAAAAATGCTCTGAACGTTCCGTACTGCTCAAATCGTGCACAGACACGATTGAGCCAACTTGTCACGCCCCAGAACCAGAATACTGGAGACGGGGGACAACATAGCCAGCTACATCATTGAAGTATAATCTACCTCAATATACGATCACGGTTGTCTAGATGCATGAGGGTTTATCTACAAGTCAACAGTCTCTTATGGTCATGAACAAGCCTAGTGTCTCAACTCAACAAGCAAGTAATTGTTACAAGATGTAAGATCATCAGACATACAAAGTAAGGCGTCCCAAACATTACATATTCATGATCATGAAGCTAGTCATACAAAATAAGAAGCTAGCAAGAGTTTAAGTCATACATGATGTCACGTCCCGCTTCCGGATGGAAGGGTGACGTCATAAACACATCCCCAGGCTACGCGCCGAATCTCGCGATTGTCGCCCGTAATCATCAGCAGAATGGAAAATACAAGAAATTACATGGTATTAAAATATACTGTAGCTATTATACAGGGAACTTTTCCAACAATACTATTATAGATTATTACAAAAGTAGATTTGCAAAAAAATAACAACGATACTGCTGGTCATAACTGTAGGTAGTCCAGACAGTTTACTCCTCGTTGTAGTGCGGCGATACTTCGACGGAGGCGTCTTCTTCTTCTTCACCTAGTGAACAAATACTAGGTCGTTTAGAAAACGACGAGCAAGTCATCGGCCAAGAACGGTGAAAGTTAAATAAAAACAAGGAATACGTAGTTTAGAAAAGATGAAACAGAGTATACCAATTGCACTGTTATATATATATATATATATATATATATATAATATTATATATATCTGCTTTAGTAAAACATGAATGAAATCAACGTCCTACTCCATGAATGATAAGATTTTCGAGCTTCCCTTGAGCTTTTAGTAGGAATTGCTTTCCTTGAGCATTAAGGACACTGACTATTTATAATAGGCAGCGTTGTGTTCTGGAGTAAGATTGAAATGAAATGCAGTTTTGAGAACAATACTCCGAATAATCCTCTAATATTTCCCGTGAACAATCCCGTTAACCCTGGGATTAGGCTGTGATTTCCGAGCCTCCCTTGGGCTAGTACACCCTAGCCGAAACTAGATGTACTGATTCACGAGATTTTCGAAATACTGATCACTTTTGTTTATTTATGTACGGGATATCTAGGGATATTCAGTTGTTCTTCCCTCCCAAATGCTTTCTTAAATAAGAAAGTTTCTAAAAATTTCCGAAAGTCAGAAATTTGTCTATGTCCTAAATTTCTCAAAAAATTCGGCAGAGTCTCCTTTGTAATTAAGAGCCCCAAAAATTTACAAGAAACATATATATAATAAAAGAAAATATGGGCTCGCCGACCCCTTCGGTGGAGCAACTCTCAACACCGGAACCACGCAAGTAAATAATTGGGCTCGCCGACCCCTTCGGTGGAGCAACTCTCAACACCAGACCACGCAGTTATAAAAGAATAAAAGGAACTGGGGACTTTTACCTGAGCAAGCAATAGTTACCTTTGGCAATTAGTCGGGTCGCGGCTTGCTAAAAGTTTTGCAGTTTATCAAAATAGAGCAAATGTTTATCCAACTATACTAGTTAATATGCAAGACTTTATAACATATATCTATATATGTATATGCATATGTATATATATTATATATATATATATATATATAATATATATAATATATATATATATATATATATCTATATATATATATATATATATATATATATATATCATGCAGATAGTATAAAGAAAAATCAAATCAAACCAAAAATCTTCAATATCAACATTTTAATTTTTGTGCGTAAGTAGGAAAATGTAGAAAAGAGAATTATTTCTAAATATGAACACACAAAATTAAGTACTAAAATAGAGAAATACAGGGTCCTTGTACTTTTACCTTCCCGGCGTGCGGTCCAACTGTTCAGTTCTTATGTGTATGTCAGACTTACCATTGGAGAGTCCCATATGTCCATATGTCGTTTGTTCATGAAAAATTCAAGTTCATTGTTCATGTCCACAATTGAGAGTTCAAAATTCATGTCCGCAATTTGATTCCTCTATTTGTGTCCAACGCATATACACTTATCCGTGATACGTCCAATTAATAATTCTAGTGCCTAAGTTTAACAAATTTAAATTCCTTTGCCTACGTCTATAAAAATTGAACCTTTACTAGAAATCAAACTTTGCAAAATTTTAAGTATCTCGAATTGGGTTAAATGCTACCCAAAATTTTAGAATTTGTAATTAAACCATAATTAGGGGATATTTTCATAACTTATATTCCAAATTTTAATATTATGAGAAAAAAAAATTAATATGTAACATAAAATTTCAAATTTAAGAGATTAACCTATACAAATTTAAATTCCTGGTATTACCAACACTTAACAAAATTTTGTATGATCATAACTAAAAATTTCAGAATCTAATAATTCATATTACCTAGATGGAAAAGATTAGAGAAGAAGAAGGAGAAGAGGACTTGCCTTGGATTCGGAATGACCTAGACTCCTCCACAAATCCTAATTTGAACCCAATAGCAAATAACAATCCTTGTTAGTACTCTAACCTAGTATGAATTGGAAAAAAGAAGAATTGGGGGAAGAAAGATGAGGATTACCTAGGTTTCCTCCTTGGAGAGTTGAAGTGGAAGAGGAGAAGATGAAGAAGAGGAGGTGGATGAAGTGGTGGAGGTGGCCGGCGGTTGCTGGCGGCTGCAGGCGGACGGCGGGCGGCGGCTGGGGGCGGCGGCAGCGGCGGCAGGGGGTGGCAGGGCAGCAGGTGGTCGGGGGGGGGTCGGGTGTGTGGTTTGTGTTTTATTTTTTTTTCTCTCTTCCTTTCCTTTGTGTGTGTGTGTGGTTCTTATAGAGGGAAGGGTGTGTGTGTGGTTTTATAAAGGGAAGGGTGTGTGTGTGGTTTTTATAAAGGGGGAAAAGGGTGCTGTGGTTTTTTTTGTTTTTTGTTTGTAGCTCCCTCCCCGGAATTTTTAAAATATTTTTATTTATTTATTTAATTTAAATGGAGATTTTTGGATTTTATTAAATAATTATTTAGTTAATTATTACGGTGGATGATTTTAGCCATGGTTGAGATTTGGAGTACAAGGTGACTAGGAATTATGGCACGGATAGTGCAGTGGCATGCTTTGACTAGTGTATTAGCCATGCCAAGGAAGGCCGAGCTATAGTGATGTCCTAACTAAGAAAACCACACCAAGTTGTGACATGA
>JANAVB010024329.1:65000-68330 GCA_029216955.1 Iris pallida
TATGTCTTGACCTGTTAGTTGTACTTGACTTCATTCGACTTGACTGGACACCTGTATAGTTCCTTGTGACATAGAGGACAGTTACTAGGCATGCGGCTATATGATAGTTTCTGTTGGCCGGTAGTTCAGATGAGCTTCGGTTGTATTGATTATCTGTTGGTCGTTAGTTTCGTGCTACGGTTGTGATATTCTGTTGGTCGTATTCTCGGAGGACATACGATTGTGATTATTCTGTTGGTCGGTAGTTTCGGATGAGCTACGATTGTCATGGTACTCTGTCTATTAGCTCGAGTGTTGAACATTGTCCTTGATGTTGCGTTACCATGTACTTGTTTAGAAGTAGAGTGTCATATTTCTGTCATTTCCTTTATGCATATTATTTACTGTCATAGTGGCATGTTTTATGTATCTTGCTAGTCCTCTGAGGACCTGATGATCTCTTCAGGTTTAGCGACTGCATGGAGTTAGTTAGCAGAGCAGGATGGTAGAGGATTGTGATGCAGGATACAGGTATTTGCTTGTGATATTTCTGTATTATCCTTTCGTGCTTTATATTCAGTACCATGATATACTCTGCTTATTTATAGACTCATATCATTCTTGGAGTCTAATCGAACAATATGCTAATGGGCTGCAGACCATGACCCATACTTGTTCATTCTTGTTTATATGATTCATGTGGATTGAGATATAGTTTAGACTAGATATGATACCATGACCTTGACAGCTTATACGTACTCGAGTCGGGCTGTAGTCCGCTCCATACGTAGCTGGCTTGCTCACGAGCTCGCGTCCGAAAACCGGGTGCGGGTCGTGACAAGTTTTGTGTGTTGGGGGGGGGGGAGATTATAGAGAGGAAGGGGGTGAGGTGTCCCCCCTTCCACACAAGTCCATAGGACACATGGGGGAGGGGGGGGGCACTTGGCCATCCTAGGGTTAGGGTTAGAGTTAGGGTTAGGGTTGACATGTCATGACAATAATAATATACTAATAAAAAAATTATCGTAATAATGATAATAATAATAATATTATATTAATAATAATAATGTAACATCCTGAATTTTTAAAAATATTTTTTATTATTTATTGATTTAATCATGATTTTTGAAATTTGAATATTTTTAGATAAATAGTTATTAATATATGGCCTTAGTCATAGTTAAGATTGGGGGTCAAGATGACTAGAAATAATGGCACAGCTAGTGTGTATTTGTTATTTATGCATTGAATTATATTTAGAGTTAAATTTAATGTTTAATGAAGTAGTTTAATTGTAATAGATTAATATAGAGTTTAGTTATAGAGTTTTATGTATAAACATGTATTTATGAAAGGAATAAATATTTTGAATATTTAAGCATAAGTAGAAATTCTGTCATAAATATTACAAAGTAAATTTTTATATAAATATTTTTGGTTTAAGGATTTTTCTTGGATTTATAAGAAATGTTCTACATACAAATAATTTAATAATAATAAGGGTAATGATATTAGTGTTAAGAACAAAATGTTGTGCCCTAAACATTAAATAGGAAGTATAATCTTCAAAGTGATTCTAAAGATTTAGATTTTGATATAAAAATATTTCAAATTTATTTTCAGATTCTATTTTAAATTTTTAACTAGCTGGCACGATTTTAAATATTCTAAATTATTTTAGAAGACTTAAGCCAAATTTGAACCCATCTAGCTGGAGCCACCCTATTATTGATAATCAAAGAAATATACACATCTATTCTAAAATAAATCAATAGTAGTCGATATATGCCTAAGCTATTTTAAATTACTCTCTTCTAATCCAAATTCGATGCTCACCTAATACCTACAAGATAAACTCCATATATAAAGCCTAGATAAATTCCTTCCATGTACTCCTCTTCACCACCCAGGCATTAATGCACGATCCAAACCAAATCAATTCCTCCACACCGAGAATTGTTCCCGTCCTCGACTCCAGACAGAGTCTTGCCGAACTCGTCAACGTGATGCTTCCCCATACATGCCTCCTCTGTCGACGCTCATGTAGCCATCATCCCTCTATGACCGCGTGGTCGGGTCGCCAACGACTTCGAGGCCTTGTTGCGTAAAGCCAATGTGGCACCCAATCGGCGTGTGCACAGCCCTGGCCTCGGCGACCGCGCCTGCCTAAGCCAAACCCTCCTTCACCTTGCCGTGCGCGCGCACGAGTAAGAAAGCACTAATATATTTTCCAGTAGCCTCCGCATAAGGGCTGTCGAACTTGCCGCTGGTGCGAGACGTACGGAGAACCTCAGCCTTGCCATCGTCGAAGTTTGCCGAGACACGCTCCTCCGACAGGTCGAATAACAACTGGGGCATGGCCGATGTTGTAGCCAGCAAATAAACTCGCCTAGCTTTGTACTCAAGTTCTGAGCAAGTATCGGGCGACCACCTTCCGTGTCATGGCACTCATGTCCGCTTGGAAGCCGGTGGCCGCCGACTTCTCATCGGTGTGATCAGTCTACTTCGTCACTACTGCCAAGATTTCTAAATCGAACTCTTCATGCTAAGACATATTTCTGAAGACCTCTACCGTGAGGCTGACTTGTGTATCATAATCAAATTGAGCCACTAGGTAAAGTTCTTGAACACCTCTCCAATTCTCTTAACAGTTATCTTATGCGAAGAATAAAAGAATGCTGTGCATAAAGGCACGTGGAGCGTTCATTGTATGCTTCCTAATTTTAGGAGGTAATTTCATTCATAGCCCTTGAACTTTAGGTATTTATGGAAATACATTCTTCCCCAATCTTAATTACAAATCATACTACTAAGTAACCAAGTAAACATATTCTTTGTTATAACAAAATAGCATAATATTGGGTTAGTGGTTGAAATTAACAAAATGGATTAAATATCTTTAATTTAAATAGATTAATTTAAAAAAATAGATGAATTAGTTGGACGATATATAAAGAATAATAAGGTTAAATTGTAAATAATTATAATAAATAAGTACAACTCAACTTGAATAAATAATTCTTTGTTGTTGTATATAATAATCTATTTGGTGGGTTATTATAGGCTCTTGACCGGACAACGGTACCTTTGATCCTCAGTGCAGCAGTGGACGAACACCAGGCAAGTACACCTTGCCAAACTTTACAGTATTTACATGCATATTCTATATTGTTATCTCTTTCCAGTTCTACTTCATATCTTTCATTCATGTTTGTTACTTCTACTTTCTTATTTTACGTGCACGTTCCTTATTATCTTATGCCGTTATTGTTCTACGCGAGTCTTGTGTGACGATATTGACTGGTCTTCTACCTTCGCCCTTGAGCTTGATTGATTTGACCTGTAGTTGCG